>OU896711.1:38994145-39077620 GCA_918026855.4 Phaedon cochleariae
ATGTATTCAGTGTTGTATAACTGCGAAACGAAGTTGTGGGTATCACAGATACTGGAAAATTAGTGTCTACAATTGTAGACACCGTGAGTCAAAGAGTTAATTTTTTCAATTAATATACAAAATACAATGTACAATATAACGTGCACACATACACCTCTTATACTAGAAAACTATACTACAAAATATAGGAAGAAAATTACATAACAGTAATATATTCAAATATATATACGAAAAACATAAAAGCAAAAACAATATCTACAAATATCAAATTGGTATATAGGTTTTGATTTGCCTTTCCTAAAAATAAAAATCTTGTTGGAGACTTAATCTGTATTAACCATGTTCAATTTCTTAAATCTATCTATTCTAATTAAATCTTGAAAATCTGAGAGAGATTTAGGGCCACATCACGCTCAAAATTTGAGTGGCACTTCGAGCTGGACTTATCAAGTATTAAGTTGTTACGAGTTGATTTCACCCTAACCAAAGAGCACTGCTAAATCTATGAAAATCGAATGATTTTGTACTAATCTTCAAGAACCTTCGAGCATGATTGTGGAGCCCTACGCCTGACTACTTGGGTGGACAAAAGTAACATATAGATCTGACAGGATCAATTTTTCTTTTCTGAAAGTCCACAAGCTGCTTTGTTCACGGTATAACTCAACCCTTGCCCCTTCCTTGTAAAACCACCAGTGTTGCTTTATAATTCTTAGATAATAGAATTAAGCACTCGAAGAATGTTGCATCCGTATTTCACCTTTGTTATTGGTTACATTGTCAAAATTCCTGTGTTTATTTAGTTCTAGTAATGAACATAAACCCGAGATATGCTTCTTCTTCTTCTGACAATTCACTGACAGGGGACATAACCAGCAGGTCGCTGAGCAGTGTGGTTGGTCAAGGAATGGTGTGTTCCGAATGAGCGTTACGGCCGCAGGTAATCAAACAGTTTCTGGTCTGATATGTTGTGGATTATCCACGAGTCATGGTAGATAATATTGACAGGTAGTTCATGTCAGGGGTTACATTTGGTCTGTTTCTCATGCGAACATGATTGCATAGTTTTCTCGTTGGTGATGGCTGCGGAGCATTCGAAAAGTTTCGGGTTCAGAACCTGGACTCTGAATTCCGATGTTCCGTGTTCTGTGATGTCATTGAGGCAAATATGCTATTTCGGTTCCTGACTTCTGATTTCTGTTGTTCTATGGCGCATAATTTCTTCTTCTTGTGCGCCAAATCTAGGAGAGAGAGATAACAATATAGTGGGGATTCTTCCTGGAATTTTTTTTTTCTCAGAGTGAAGGAAAGCGTCCTTTTTCAGTCGAAATTTCGATTTTTGTTAGCATCAATATGTGTAGCTAGTGAGCACAGTGAAAATGGTGTATTGGTGGTATCTGAAATGGTTCCCGCCGAATTTTGGAGTCGGTGGTCCCGAACTTGCCCTCTTACGAGCCGAAAAACGACGAAGGGACATCCACTACCTGGACCAGATTTTCGGGATTCTGATTTTGGTGACTGGCTACGGTAGAACGTAAGATAGGATTGAAGTCTTTTATTTCTTTGAGTATCGCTCATCGTATTTCGTTCATTTGTCCACTACTAGTGGAATCAAGAGAGACTTCTTCCACTTCATTCTGGAATTGGAGTTCAGAAAATCTCGAAAGAGGATTATTGTGTCTTCGTTCGCCGGCCATCTCCATCACCACGTGAAGCCCACACACCAAGGTATGTAATATTGGTACTACTCCAAGGATAATAACTATCAACACCCAAGATGAAAATAGGTTTACAGGTGTTTTCTCTTTTCAGGGCTTCTTGATGTACTCGGAATTCCTGATGTACTTGGAATTCTTGATGTAGTTGGAGTTCTTGATGTACTTGGCTTCTTGAAGTACTTGGATTCTTGATGTACTTGGATTCTTGGTGTACATGGATTCTTAAGGTAATTGGATTTCTGGGTTTACTTGGAGTTTTTTGGTTAACCTACATGATCTAGTCTAAGACTATCAAGTTGGAGTTACAAGTTTCGTCTTTTGTATGATTGATTCCTGGGTTGTCAAACAAGGAGTCCAACTAACTAGCTGCTGACTGCTTGCCTGCAGTAGTCACCATAGGATTTACAGTATCTTACGGCTTTGAGCCATCCCGGACTGTACTGTTTAGAAGATGTTAGTATAAGTGGGAACGTAACACATTAAACTAAGATCCTGCTCTCTGGTGAGCGTCTTATTGTTTATTTTAGGGCACTACCACCTGGATATCGCAAGATCTATTAGAATTATGTCATCAGTCTACTGGAAGGTTGCAATCAATCTACAGAAGTTTTGTTGAATAGGCCATTCTTTTTTTTAGGTGAATGTGTGAACTGAGGTGATCACCGAGGTATAGACGACAGTACTGTGTTATACAATATCTTATCAGTGGGGGAAATACCCAACTGCTCGTAAAGTAAAAGAAGGGACCAAATCCGTAACTGCAACACCAGAACAGCACCTGTGTTGTGTTTCATTGAATTTAGTATACATTGAACACCAACCTCACTCACCCCACTGCCCACTGAGCTAGTCAGTGTTCTATTCCTTCGGAATGAATGGGGCACTACAAACACTGAATTCTATTACGAACCTTATTATATTTAGCCTCCCAAGCAGGATTGAAGGGATAACAACCATTCCCTTTTGAAGGAATTTCACAGCCACCTCTTACCCTTCAAAATTTAGTAATAAAGTTCACCTTAATGCATTCCACCAACTTCTAAACACCCGTTTCAGGTCCGCCTTAGTAGGGTATCGTACATATCTTGTCAGCATATCCGAAAAAAATTTAAATTCAGTTGCGAATATGTCTCCGAGCGGTGAAGAATTAGCCATTGTTCTGGAAGATGAAAATTTTCGAAAACGAAGAAAACGTAAACTAGTATGGATTCATGAAATATGCAGAAGAAGGAGCGTATTTTGGGAATATGTACAGGGTGGGCAAAATTTGGCGTTTTCATAGGCTATCTCAGTAACTGAAGGAGTTATCAAAAAATCGATATGCATGTTACGGGTTCGATTTTGGAGAAACCTTGAATAGTACAATTGGAATTTTCGTTTCAGAGATACAGGGGGAAATTGAAAAATTGCCGATTTTGTTTTTATTTCGTGAGTATTTTATGAAGAAAGGTGTTGAAAAATTTCACATTTTCATTTATATAGAATGATACGTAGAATCTATTGGCATCATCAGAAATTTTATACAGGGTGACATCAAGAAGATACGGCAGTCAATTTTTTTTTCTAATGGAACACCCCGTATATTTTAGCACAGTTGAATATTCCTAGGCATTCCATATTCAAATATATATATTTACCTACCTTTTTCTTCAACAACTTCAGAAATATTCGCAAAAATATACTCAATGTGTCACATATTTCTCATGGTTGCACCTCTGTATCTTCCGTAATAATCATTGAGGTATGATTCCGACCTTCGCAGCTGTGAGAGAGATGCCAATGATGCACTCAAGGATCAAGTGGGATCATCTCCAGTGATAACACTGCTCGCCAGCAGCTATGAAAAATGTGATTCAAATATTTCATTTCTAGACAATGAATATTTGGTATGAAATGAAATTTGGAATCATTTGATTTGATATCATTGTTTATCAATGAATTTATACTATTCAAAATACAGAAATAAAACAAATATTTTATTAATTGGGAAATTAGTAGGTTACATGGAAAAATTAAGCTCTATGAAAGATGTTCAAATTGTCCGTTCTGGCCTAAGCAAACTTCACAGCTTTTCCTCACAAAATCCACTGCGTTCATTAGATGAATGGATCTCACTTCTTGGAATGCTGAAATGTCGTCTTTCACGCAAATCCCCACAAGAAAAAATCCAATGGGGAAAAATCTGGTGAACGAGGGGGCCATTGAATCGGTCCATAATATGGACCAATCCATGTTTGTGAAAGTTTTATATTTTGAATATCTGTCACTCTACGGGCATTAGGGATGGACATCCATCCTGTTTGGAATAAATATGCGGTAATCTATCCTATTATAGTTTTCCACTCTCAAATTCTCCTCAAATATAACGTAGGCCAACCTTTATCCTTAGATAAAACAACTTAGGTTGGAGCCAAACCTTCCCTGTTGCCTACTATAATGATGACCTCGAGGATCATGATCAGCCCCGTGGTGTTCATTATACCTATTGAACAATCCAGCACCAGTGACATAACATTTTTGAATCACATTTTCATTGATATTTATTCTCCTTCTTTGGTTTATATATACAGAGTATCATTTCCAACCTATATTCTGCCTCTTTATAGCATTTTCCAGGGATGTCGGTGATTCCATAGCTGCTGGCGAGCAGTGTTATCACTGGAGATGATTCCTCTTGATCCTCGATCGTATCATTGGCATCTCTCTCACAGCTGCGAATGTCGGAATCCTAACTCAATAATTATTACGGAAGATACAGAGGTGCAACCATGACAAATGTGACACACTGAGTATATTTATGCGAATATTTTTGAAGATGTCGAAGAAAAAGGTGGGGTAATGTATATATTTGAAGATGGAATGCCTAGGACTATCCAACTGTGCCAAAATATACGGGGTTTTCCATTAGAAAAAAAAAATTGACTGCCGTATCTTCTTGATGTCACCCTGTATACAATTCCTGATGATGCCAATGGATTCTACGCATAATTCTATATGGATAAGAATTTTAAATTTTTCAATATATTTCTTCGTGAAGTACTCAGAGAATAAAAACCAAATCGGCAATTTTTCAATTTCCCCCTGTATCTCTGAAACGATTGAAGATATCAGAATTTCAATTATACCATTCGAGGTTTCGCTAAAATCGAACCCGTAACATGTATATCGTTTTAGTGATCACTCCTTCAGTTACAGGGATAGCCTATGAAAACGCCCAATTTTGCCCACCCTGTACATCTATCGCTCAAGGTGAGTTACAACTACAAAATTAAAAAATATATATCTGAAACTACGAAACCGAAGCAAACGAAACTCAACATGTATTCATCATCAAAATCAATCGCACAAGGTAAGTAGAACTACAAGATTATTAAACAAAGTGATGTTTGAATATAACGATTATATAATTATATGTATATAATTATGTGGGTTAGTTTCGTAAACACTCTGTGCCGATTTTTGATAATCATCAGGATTCAATAATTGTAATGGTAGTGAGGAACTCATAGTTTGGTCAGCATATCCAGAAGCTCTTGTGATGGCACAGATGACATTTCCTGGTGGTAATGGTGGTGCGGAACTTACAGTTAGGTTATCATATCTAGAAGGTCCTGGGATGGCAGAGATGATATTATCTGAAGGTAATGGTGGTGCGGAATTTATAAGTGTTGCTTCACTGTTTGTTGCAAGTTGAAAGAACGACTGTTTGACCTTCAGTTGTAATGGCGCTGGAAATGTTTTTACTGTTGCAGCCATTGAAGAAAAAAAATTCATCTAGAGGGTGTACATTTGGCTGCTGCGACACCTGCTGTTCACGCTTAAATTGAAGGTATTCCTGCATTGGCGACTGCTATACATGTTCACGTTTTCGTTTCAGACTCCTACTTGGAAGTGACGCCGAGCGACATGAAACAGTTTTCACTGAATCAGGGGTTGCGCGTTCAGCGAAGTGTTTCGTTGATTTTTGGGTCGAATCGTCGTTATTATCCTCATCATCAGAACTAGGAACCGATAAATTAGATGTTTGCAATTCCTCTGGTTGTTGCAAATGAGAATTAAGGAATGCCAATTCTTTTTCGAATTTCATTGGCCTAATCTTTCTCGCAGCTTGACCACTTCCAGTTTTCCTCAACTGTTTGGCCTTTTCATAATCATCCCGTAATTTTCTTCAAGTTGCACACGTCACCTAAAACGAAGGCTTCAATACATTTTTGTTTCAGGTTCTTGGCGACCGGCAACTCATTTGAATCGATGGCTTATACATTCCGCATGGGGGAAAGTACCGTCTAAGAAAATTGTGTATTACACCTGCGATGTTATATGGAATCAATTGCAGCCCCACGGAAATACCATAATCATCAGAACAAATGTGGAAAGGGATAGAAAAAAATTTGTCAATGTTGGAATTTTTCCAATCTCATTGGAGCGATTGACGGAAAACACATCACTATCCAATCTCCACCAAATACCAGTTCACTGTTAGGTTAGGTTAGGTTAGGTTGAACGTGAGTGGGCCTATTGTCAGGCCCTCCACTGCGGCCATTGGCCTATTGTGGCTCACCCTAGGGTTATATTTCTCCCTGTATATCCAATTTCTTAACGAAATTGAGGATTGCGTTGGGAGAACAATTTACCAGGTTTTCTGGCCTTACTATTGTATTGCCGAATATTGAAAATCTGGTTCTGGCCGCTGCGGGGCATGTACACAGGATGTGTTTCGCCGTTTCATCCTCCTCCATACATAGGCGGCACTCTGCATCTTGTGCAAGTCCGATTTTGTGCATGTGGTATTTGAGTTTGCAGTGGCCAGTGAGCAACCCTACTATAACTCTGAGATCTGCTCTGCTGAGTTCTAGTAGTTTGTCAGTGTCCTGTTTGTTCCTTGTACCAGCAATAAATGCTTTGGAATGGGCTAGGCCCGGTAGACTGCGCCAATACTCGAGTCTTTTCTTATCTGCCCAGGATGTTATAGCATTCTTGGCAGTGCTATATGCTATACCGATGATCGGTTCTGGCCCAGTGAACGGTGTTTCGGCCCCCCCTTTTGCTAGGGCGTCCGCTATTTCGTTTCCTACTAGGCCCGTGTGACCTGGTATCCAAACTAGGTTCACGTTGTTACGTTCTGCTAGTTGGTTCAAGGTTTCTCTGCAGTTCCATACTGCTCTAGATTTAAAGCAGTTGGATTCAAGCGCTTTCAGTGCTGCTTGACTATCTGAAAATATTTTTATTGTTTTCCGTGTGTGGTGTCGATTTTCCAATTCCCTTGCACACATTTCAATGGCATGTACCTCTGCCTGGAATATCGTAGCTAATTTGCCCATGCTGAATGAGCGTTTCACTACTGGGTTCATCCCGTATATTCCGGCTCCGACGCCTTCCAAAGTTTTAGAACCATCGGTGAACCAACATTCATTAGCCCTACATAGGTCAGTTTCGTTCCGAGCCCAGTCTTCTCTTTCAGGGAAGACCACCGTGTAGGATTTGTTCTGAGTACAGTTCACTGTACTTTCCGTACAAAAAATCGTTCATCATCGTGATGCTCGCCCTTGTATCAACTGACTACAAATTTATCGTTACTGATATGGCTCTCACGGAAAAATTCCAGATGGTGCCATCTTTTCATCATCGACACTTGGAAAACTATTGCGAAGCAGACAATTGCAAATACGGAATACCTTCTAATAAAGCTCTACCTGGAACCAATATAATTTTGCCACATGTCTCAGTAGGGGACGAAGCGTTTCCTCTCTCAGTGAATCTCATGAGACCATACCCAGGACATCAAACAGCCAATAATGAAGAGAATCGGATTTTCAATTATAGACTCAATAGAGCTCGTAGAGTAAGTAAAAATCCGTTCGGGTCATTAGTTAAAAAATTCAGAATATATGAACGAACGAAAAACATGACGCCACAGCATGTTAATGTTGTCGTTAAGTCAACATGTTTACTACATAATTATTTTATACACTTGCTATTTGACTGAAGATGACCAAAGTGAAGTATGTGTTGCATCACAAGTATTTCTTCCTCTGCTTGGTATTGGGTGCAATTGTGCTCAACAAGCTTCGCAAGTTGAGGAACAGTGAAAAAATTATTTCACCTCCCCAGAAAGCGATGCCAATTGGCAGTTACGAGAAGTACGAGCTGGAAGACGTAATATGATTTGAAAATCATTCAACAAAACAAACAAATTGCTATTATAAACTCACTCGCTTCTCCAATTTTTTCTGCTATTTCTCGCCATATTTCTTATTTTCTTTGGTGATTACTCTAATACCTATCACTTGAGTCATATAGTTCTTTGTAACTTTGAACTCGCAATATAAAATTTTTGGTGAAAGCTCATTTTTCTGCCTATTCTTATAGCTACCTGTACACCATATGAGCTGCAGGCAGAAACTTGCAAAATCCCGACGATGCCGCGGCTTTCTCCGATCTGCATCGCACCGAACGCATCAGCCACATTTTAATTCTGTGTTCTGAATTCGCGCCTGATTTTTCAAATCCGTTGCCTACTGTCCGCATATATGTGCGCTTTTGCATTTAATTTCATTGATACTATTTCTTTCCGATCCGTACTATCGGTCCGTGTATGTGTATGTGCGCGTACCTTAAGCGGTACTCAAGGCTCCTCTTATATTTATGAATCAGCTCGGTCTGTGGTCTTTGTTTGAGTTTACTAACCTCAGTTTTGTTCTTGAATTTTAATGAATTGCTGATCATTATGGAAATAGCAATAAATGGTTTTGATGACGATTTAGAAGTATTTGAGATTATTGAAAATGAAGTTCCACGCCAAGTTCGTCCAAGGGTTGACTTATTCCATTAGTATGATGATTTGTCTTTTTTCAGAAGATTTCGCCTCCCAAAAGAAACCGTTCTCGAGTTACTTCCCGCGTTGAAACCACTTTTGGAATATCCGTTTGATGTGTAGGAATCCAATCACAATGAACGTGGCAGGGAAATATTATACTTCATGTTTTTCAGTAGGTAACCAGTCAATATCTCCAATGAACCAGGTACTCATCACACTAGTGTACTATACCTCGAATAGTCACATGTTGATTTTGTCTGATGTTGCTAAAATTAGCAATTCATCTATTTGCCGAATTGTAAGACGGGTGTCTGTGGTAATCGCAGGACTGGCCCCCCAATACATTGAGTTCCCCATAAACCAAGTAGATTTTGATGATGCGAAGAATGCTTGTTATAAAAGTTTATTTTCCTAATATAGTCGGAGCCATTAATGGAACCCATATACGTATCAGTCGCCTGGTGAGTTAGACAAACCTGCAACTTCTATTCGATGTAAAAAAAAGTTCTTTGTGTTCATCTAGGTGGAAATGATGCAGAAGTATATAGGGACAGGAAAAACTACTTCTCACTCAATATGACATGTGTTTTCGGTTAACATTATAATATATATAGACTGCCGTTTACTTGCTAAATCGTACAACGGTAGGTGCGTATACAAACTGAGGTGAGAACTGTATATAAAAAGATGCTGAAAGAACATACAGAGTGAGGCACACAGGTATATAATAATAAATTCGATATAAATACATCACAACAAGGTTCAAAATAAATTTAGTTGAGGGATAATTTTTAGATTTACTCTAGGGGGCACCAACCATTTTCCATCAAGGTTGAATCAGAAAAGGATACCTCAGCCACAAGGTACAATTATTGTGAATAAAACATTAAGTCACAAAAAATGTGTAGTTTATCCTGTTTTTATGCCTTCCTCTTTAAATCATTTTGAATACTGCTCGCGCCATCAACCGTAACCTCGTATGCAACCAACTATACTCTGATATGCATTAAGTGTGGAAAAACCACATAACGCATATGGGTAACTGATCTCTGAAGGACTATTTCTATGCAGGTGACACAACTCTGGTGCGCCTGAAATAGTGAAAGTAACCCGAAGACGACGAATCGAGGTGACAGATGACCTTCGACATTTCGCTGCCATCATTTTCGGCGGGTTAATCAAATAAAGTGAGGAGATGTTGCTATTTTTAATATATTCAAATTACTACCATATTTATTATTTATATACTCATGTCCAAACTAGACGTTGTAGTAGACCCGGAATTGGTTTCAGCACATCGCGCCCCCAGAACTTAAGTGATAGGGAAACCTAGAATCTTAAGGACTTCTATAAGACTCAATATGAGAAGCATGAAATACACCCCTATCTTGCCCACTTTCCATATTCTGAAGAACGTAAGTTGCCTCTCGGACTTTCTTTCTAATTCTAAATGGCCCCTCAAAAATCAAAAGAAACTTTTTGGTTTCTTCCTTTATAGTGGATGACATATTATTTGCTGTAAGCAAAACCAAATCCCCTGGTGCAAAATTAGGAAAAGGACGACCTGGATTCCTGATCGCACGACGAGCAGCCTTTCCCTGTAATGTGGATTCAGCCAAGACTAACTTAAGATGTTGTGACCAGTCTGGAGTACTTGAATCATTTGGTGGTAGCAGCTCAGCAGGCAGAAGCTTGGATGGTTCCACTCCCAGCTGCAGTTCATTTGGAGTGTACCCTGTGGATTCGTGTACTATTGAGTTCAAGTACTCAGCAAAACGGGAAACCTCAAACGCCCACCTGGAATGTTGCTCACTGCAATAGGTCCTAAACAGCCTTCCCAGTTCCTTCATCACTCTTTCACAGGGATTACCACATGGGTGTCGATCAGAACTAAGTTTCACCCCTAGTTCCTGCATTTCTCGTTTCCAGAGTTTGGAGGTAAATTGCGTGCCATAATCATGCAGGATCCTTTGCACCAGAACATACTTAGGGAAGTATTCCTTAAGCATTCGATTTAGAATGTCTCTAGAAGTAGCTTTTTTTGAAGGATACAAAGCATCATGCTTAGTGAACAAATTATACAGGACGACCAAGTATCGAGCCCCCCCTCTACTACGAATTAGGGGACCATAAAGATCCATAGCCACCATCTCATCTTTAGATGTTGGGACAATCTGTTGTTGTGGGGGTTTAGGCATTACTGATGACTTAGCCTTTTGACATATATCACAACACAGCACATCTTTTTTCACCTCACGGTGCATGTTTGTCCGCCAAACCTCAGAGCGCAGAGCCACCCAAGTTTTATACACACCAAAATGACCTATTCCTTCATGATATGCCAAAATAAACTCACCTATCAGCTGCTTAGGTACACACAAAAGGAAAGAATGTTCATCAGATCCCCTTTTATACAAGACATTATTATGGATCCAAAATTTCCTTTTTAGGTTTGAATCAGAATCTAGTTGAGAACGAATGAGTTGGAGTTTCTGATCAGCCACCTGATGTTCTGTCATGTGACTGAGAACCTTTTTAAAACTATCAGGGAATTTTCTCAGTCCAAACACTTGGAAAATCTTATCCTCTGGTACTGGGAACCTAACACATGCATGGCGGGACAAGGTATCAGCCTCAAAGTTCTGATGCTCAGGAACAAACTGGACTACAAAAGAAAATTCTTGTAGAGCCAAAGCCCACCGGGTGGTCCGTGGAGACAGGTGTCCACAAATGTTTATGTATGTTATGGCCCTGCAGTCAGTATGGAGAGTGAAAGTAACACCTAGCAGATAAATGCGCCATTTTTGAATAGACTATAAAGCTGCCAAAACTTCCTTTTCAAATGAACAATACCTACGCTCTCTTTCCAATAACAAACGAGACACATAAGCTACAACTCGACGTTCTCCCTTCACCATCTGGAATAACACCCCTGCTATACCAGTATCACTGGCATCAGTCTGTACATGCCATTCAGCTTGATGATCAGGGTGGTAGAGTAATACATCCTGCTGCAATGCCTCCTTGATATTACAAAAAGCTGACTCCTGTTCGTCCCCCCACTTCCATGGACTTTTTTTCTTTAATAATTCTGTAAGTGGACTTGCTAATTTTGAGAAACATGGTACAAAAATTCGGTCATATTGACAAAATCCTAAAAACTTTTGCAGCTCTTTTTGATTTCTGGGTCTGACATAGTCTGCTATAGGGCCTGCACTCTCTGCTCATCTGGTTTAACTCCATGGGAACTCAAAACATAACCTAAATATGGCAATTCTGCCTGAAAAAACTTATATTTTTCAAGTTTCAAAGTGAATCCAGCTCTTGCCAACCTCTTGAAAACTAGCTCCAAATGATGCAAATGTTGTTCTATAGACTCACTCATAATTAAAATGTCATCAATATATGTCACTACAAAATCGTCAAATTCAGGACCCAAAATAACATTGAGACACCTACTAAAACAACTTACAGCAGTAGTAAGACCAAATGGAACAACACAGAAGCGGTATGTTTTGGTGCATACAATAAACCCATAATATTCCTGATCTTCCTCCTTCACTGGAATTTGCCAGTACCCATGTGTGAAATCCAAGGAACTAATGACTTTCTTACCAGACATCATCTTGATAAGCTCCCCAATTGGCCTAGGAAGTTCATGGTCTGGTTCAACTACAGTGTTCAGTCTTCTGGCATCCAAACACACTAACAGTATTATCTTTTTTCGAGGTTGTGACAAGTGGAGAGATATACTTTGAGGAACAACGTTTTATTAACCCCCAGGCCTCCATGTCAGAGATGGCTTTGTTAACTGCAGCCCTATGTGCCACAGGTATTGGATAGGGCTTTACAAAAAATTCTGTTTTATCCTTAAGTGTAATGCTATGAATGTATTCTGTAGTTCGGCCTGGTATATTTGAAAATAAATCAGAAAATAAACTCAGTAGTTCCCAAAATTTTTGTTTAACATTTTCAGGAATAGACAAAGAGGCAACTTGGTTCCTGTATTGATTATCATCTAGTGGCTTATTATTTGGTAATTCAAAATTTTGTATAACATTTTCACTAGTATCTGTACACATAGACACAGAATCTTGGTTGGTTATGGTATGATAATAATCTGATTCACCAATTTCTATTGTACTCTCATCCACAGTTATTAATACTCTATGGCCTCCAAAATCAATACAAACTTGAAACTGTCTAATAAAATCACAACCAACCAAAATAGGATAACAAACTATCTATTATTGAAAATTCATGAGTAAATAACTTTTTTACAGCTTCAAAAGTGATGAAGGCCTGCAATGCTACCTTTTTATATTTGGATTTGAATGCCCCCACTACCTTCATACCAGTACAAGGAAAATGTGGAATTATTTTGTGGAAATCACAAAGTTGGCTCCAAGTATCATGTGATATGGCTGAAATTGAACTTACACTATCAATGAGAGCAGGTATGTTGAATCCATATAGTTTTATCATTATAACTGGAGAACGATTTTCACACAAAGAATGATCATACTCACATTCCTCCAGTAAATCTGCTGACGGATTGTTTACTATGAACTCCCAAGCCCTACTTAATACAGCTCCCACCCCAGGGCTTACTGGTGAGAGTCTGTTTCGTTTTCGGAATTAGTAGATTCCTCTACCAATAGATGACACACTTTTTGATTTTTATTTTCAAAACCCTTTTGCTGATAATTATTTATATTAGAATTGAATGGTTTATTTTCTTTCTCATATGGTGATTCATAAGGATTTGTATCCCTTTGATCATATTGTCTGAACTTATCAGGCATATTTTTAAAATATTCATCTGCATGACGCAATCTCGACAGCGCTTGTGATAACGAAGTCGCCCCCATGATTGCCCCAGCGACATTCGGTGGAAAATGTGGTGCTATTATTTCAATCAGATCAGCTTCAGAATATGGAGGATGTAAATGTTTGGCCTTAGCCACCCAAAAATTAAAATGGTCTGTAAATAACCCCTCTGAATATGTCGCACTTTCTAACTGCATTTTAATTTCATTTTGCTTCCTATTGTTCCAAAAATTTTCCTGAAATTCAGACCTAAATTGTTGATAAGTGACACAATTGTCAGAAAAAGCATCCCACCACAATTTCACTGACTTTTTAAAAGCTGTATTCAATAACACTCTTATTTTGCTGAAAGGAAAATTGTTGATGTCTATGCAACTTTCTAGAATTTGCAAAAAATCAAGTGGCTGTATATTGGAGTCATTATCAAAACATGGAATCATTTTCTGAAGTGGTCCATTCTCAAAGTGGAGTGGGATGGTATCATAGAGAAAAACCCAAAGTCGTCTCCACAAATTTAATAAGAGAAATGCAGTTAGTTCTGCTTCATAACAGCCTCGTGAGACATGTTTCGACCGTTCAAACGGTCATCATCAGTCAAAGCATAAAAGTAAATCTGTAAAGAAAAATCATTCAAACTAACATCTAGCAACCATGGATACAAAGAGAAGTGGAAAAAACAAGTTATATAATACCAAAATTTGATGTGAAGTGAAATATCAAAAGCAAGAAAAAATTATTATCATTATTGTTGAGATTAATATTAATTGAGGTTTGTTACAAAAGATTAAGTAATATGATGAAGGTACAAACAATTTCAACCAATTATCTATAGAAAAACAATGGCGAAAAAAATTATGGAGTAAGGAGATTGTACTCACGTGGAAATGGTTATTGCATCATGAAGACGAAAAGATGTGTATGACAAATTACATTAAACTTTAAAAATGTTATCTTAGAAAATGTTTTATGATATTTTTGGGGAAAGGCAGAGCCAATCACTCCAAAACGATGTTGTAAACATCCACATTTGGGACAAGGTTGATATATGACGCTTGCTCATTTTTCGAGAAAGGAGAAGCCAAAGAAGAGACAAAGCATCCTGAATTACGGAAGTATTGAAATCAAGGAAAGAGAACTGTATTCGTTATCATCAACAAGTGGAACTAATCTTCAGTGGGATGGCAGGAGACTGTAAAAATTGTTGCGAGTAGTGTGTGAACTTGGATGAGTGGAACCTAGATGGCGTGCCGTTTAGGAAAAGTAACTAGTGTGAGAAAAGTTTTGGAAACCGAGAATGGAATTTTTTTTTCCTCTTCCTAATGTGAGAATTTATAGGAAATTTAGAGAATTGAAAAAAGGAATGCAATCGAATTGAACTTGTTCGTTAAGACATATAATATCAGGATTATTAATCAATTTATTAATTTCAAAAACTTCCAAAACATTCAGTTTTCTGCTTTTTGTACAAACATGTAGAAAATGTGAATCGATATCAGCGTTGAAAGAATGTTTAGAATTGAAAACATGGTTGGAAAATGAACTTGGAGAATTAATGTCGTCGGTGCGGTTTGAATTTTGAAATTTTTCAATTATTTTTGTGTGCTCAGAAATTCTTTGTGAGAATTTTCGTCCTGTTTGGCCAACATAACTAGCAGTGCACCCTGGGTGAAAACAACATACCTTGTAAACTCCAGATTTATCAGAAATAGGAATGGAATCTTTAGTGTAATTAATATGTTTCTTCAAATTGTTGGTTGTTTTAAAACAGATAGTAACAGTATTAGTGAATCTATGAAAAATATTTCGGATATCTGTGGATACTTTTCCTAGAAAGGGAATAGCAAAATAATAATCTTTCGAAAGGGGTTGTAAAAGTAAATGCTGGTTTAAAAATTTGGTTTTATGTCGGTCAAAAATTCTTTGGATGATGTGTTGAGGGAAACCATTGTTGGATCCAATCTGTTTTATAATGTTGTGTCCTTCTTGGAAATTGTCGCTGTTCATAGGAATAAAAAAAAGTCTACAGAAAAGAGCATTGAAGGCGGCAAACTTATGTGCAGAAGGGTGATTGGAGTGAAAAGGGATAAACTGAATCTGTGTGGGTAGGTTTGCGATATATTGAAAATTCAAGATTACCGTTGGTTTTTGTGATTAGTAGATCCAGGAAAGGACAGTTCTGTTGTTCTAACTCCATGGTGAATTTAATTGAGGGGTGGAGATTATTCAAGAACTCCAAAAAACTAGTTAATTCAGTTAAGGTGCCATCGAACAAGATTATGGTGTCATCAACATACCTGTAGTAAAAAATTATTTTATTAAACAAGGAAAATTCGGGTAAGCTTTTTTCTAGGTCAAAGAGAAAAATTTCAGCTGGCAAAGGGGAGAGGTTAGAACCCATCGCTAAGCCACTGTTCTGTCTGTAAAATTCATTGTTGAATTGAAAGAAATTTTGGTTGAGGACAGTATCTACGAGTGAGCAAATATTTAGGCAATTGTGAAAGTTAATGTTATTTTCAAAAAGTAACTCACGAACTATCTCAACACAATCTTCTCCTGGAATGCTTGGGAAAAGATTCACAATGTCAAATGAAACCAAAATGGCATTTTCAGGTAGAGTTATACCAGAAATTTTCCTGACTAAATCAGCAGAGTTTTTTAAGGATACAGGATTTTCAAAATTTAAGATATTTTTCAAAAGATTGGTATACTATAGTTCATATTTTGATTTACAGTGTTAGGAAAATATGCTGGTGGCTGTGGAAAGCAGTATTGGGGGTCCATACGAGAGCTCACCCCCTGACCATAGTACGATGGAGGTGGTGGCACTGGTGGCACATACTGAGCACCACTTCTGGAAGTCGCCCCCTGACCGAGTCTATTCATGTCGGGTGGATATAGCCCTGATGCTTCTTGACTGGGATTCAATAAAGTATATGTCCCAGTAACCCCACTCTTATCAGCCTGCGTGAAAATTAAATTTTCTGGGGATGTCTCAGGTTGAGAAAAACCATTTTCAGTACCACTTGCCGCAGTACTAGAAGCCAGGGAATTGATAGTACTAGCAGTTGCAGTCTCCGTCTCACTATAAGTAGTTAAAACAGTCCTACCTTGTGTCTCGCTGATATTTTCTGGTGGTGGGCTTACACCTGTATGCATCCTTAGATAGTCCCTAGGGCGCCTTGTTCTGAAGTTGTATGGTGATTCGTTTGGTGATGTCATCCAGATATTCCGAGTATATCAGCCCCTCTTTTTGGGTGACACGTTGCACAGAAGCTCTTAATCTCAGGGTTGATTGTATTGGGGGTTTGGCTGACTGATACTCAACGGGAAGTTTCCACAAGATCTTCATTCTGAGGACGTCGAAGGTATGGGAATTTGTGCTACAACTATAATTAAATTGACCTCACCATATGGTATTCCAGGATCCTATATGCAACATGTAGGTTTTTTATGTATTGTGCAACCACGTGCAGATAACAATCATCTATAATATTTTGAATAACTTACCTATAATTAAATTGACCAGGCCTCAAGTGTGAACGTCGTGATGTCCTACCACTTCCCTGTAAACATTTTGCTCACCAATACATAAAAGTAACATCTATTTTACGTCCATTTAATGATGGTCAACATCATTATTACGTATCTGAAATACGTATTTTCTGAGGCGATAAGTCCCAACTTTCAGCGTAGTATAAACGTCAATCTGTGATCATCTTATTTGAATCTTCACGTCAAATAATAAATCAAACATGTTTGTCCTAGATGGAATGATCTTTTCTGAGGCGATAAGTCCCAACTTTCAGCGTAGTATAAACGTCAATCTGTGATCGTCTTATTTGCATCTTCAGAATAACATATCACCCTGGATTATCAACTATCATAATATTATTCACGTCAAGTTATGAATCAAAAATGTATGTCCTAGATGGAATGATCTTTTCTGAGGCGATAAGTCCCAATTTTCAGCGTAGTATAAACGCCAATCTATGATTGTCTTATTTGCATCTTCAGAATAACATATAACTCTGGATTATCAACAAACATATTATTATTTACGTCAAGTGATGAATTTAATATGTATGTATAATTCGCACGTCAAGAAATAGATCGAAAATGTATGTTCTAGATGAAATGATCTTTACTGAGGCGATATATAAGTCCCAACTTTTCGCGTAGTATAAACGTCAATCTTTTGTCGTCGTATTTGCATCTTCAGAATAACCTATCACATTGGATGATTTACAAATATATCATGATGTACGTCGAATAAAAGATCAAAAATGTATGTCCAAGTTGAAATGATCTCTTCTGAGGCGATTAATTCCCAATTTTCAGCGTTGTATATATGTGGATTAAAAATCGTCTCATTTCCATATGCGGAATAACATATCACATTGGATGATTGAAAAACATATGATATACGTATCAATAGACAGAAAATTAATGTCTCAGATGAAAATGTTATCTGAAATTCAATTTCAAGATTAAAAATGGATATGTAAATTGTACATAAATCATTCGTCATATAAATGATGGTCAACATCGATAATACGTATTTAAATAACGTATTTTATGAGACGTTAACTTTCAGCATTGTTTAAACGTCAAATAATAATCATATTTGCATTCTAAAAGTACCCATCGTTGAAGCTGACTTATATCTGTTAAGTATCTGATTTAAATACCATGTCCCAGTTCAGATTTAGTAGAATAACCGTTGTATCAACGTCAAATGAAAATGATCATATTTGCATTCTGAAGTGAAACGGAACTTTTCCTCCCCCTTTATATCGTACCTAAAGTGTGCTTGTTATTTTTGACGTTTTGGGTAACTTTCTATCATAATTATTAGCTTTTGTATTATGTTTGTATGTTTCTTCAGTTTCTTCCATATTACACAGAAACATTATTAGGAATTATTACAAGTTTTTGGTTACTCTATAAATAATTCAATCATTACCGTTGAAGCATTGTATTATTATATAGTGGATGAAGTATTCTATAATAATATTCAGTAGGTCCTATATTCTCCAGTTTCCTGTAACGACATTTCTCAGTACCTATACTGTGTTTATTCTGTTGGCTCATAGAGGGCGCGCGCATGTCCAATTTGAATTTTATACCGTGTTTCGAAGGTAAGGTTTTTTGTGAAGTCCTCGGATAGAACAAGCAAAAAAGCTGATGTTCGATTCGTAGTCAATGCTATCGAATTGACTCTTTCATTTTATTTCCATTCAGAGAGACAGGTGGAAAATATTATAGATCCTAAAGTATATCTAATTATAGAGCCAAAACGGCCTTTTGCTTTCCCCATTGAGTTGGAGCCAGCAGCCTGGTCTAGGTAAGCCCTTTTTCTGTAGAAATCTGGAAATTTATAAATTGTTACTCAATGTAAAATGATAGATATTGTTTGTAGATGTAGTACAAATGTCTTGCTCACGTGTTAAAAATATCCAACGATGATTTTTGATATTCTAGATTAGTATACAGGGTGTATACATTGCGAAATCGCTTATGTTATTCCTCCACGAAATAAAAGGATTGTATAGGACCGAACCCATTGCTTGATTTGGTCAGACCCCAAAACGACCCTTGTTTTATCTGGCGCCCAAACGCACGGCCCGATCTGAAAATGGTATTAGGTAATACACCTTATAATTTGAGATCAAGAGGAAATGGAGATACGTCACCTTCGAATGGAAATAATAGCAATACGAGAGGGAATGAAGAAAATCAGAAGCAGAATAGTGCACCCAGACGTCGTTTTCTGCCAAACGAAACGCCTGTATCCAGTGGAAATGGTATTTTCGGCGAAAATCAAGGTAGGAGGGAACCTTTTCAAAATTTTCACCAATCAGCCCCACCAGTGTTCAGTGGCGTAGGAACAACGGGGGCTACGGCATCATTAGGTGCCCTACCTAAATCCCCAAGGGCCAATTTCACTCAGCAACCAAATTATAATTTTCCACCGCCCACACAGGGAAGAATGTCGAGCCACACTGCTGGTGGACCAGCAATATTTTCATTGCAGCCTGATGATATTCAGCAGATCGCTACCCAAGTATACAACCTGATGAAACAATCACCACCTGTAACAAATCATAATAATTCAAATAGTAACCTAAATGTCAATAATAGTTCTGTGAATTCGGGAGATAGTAGGGTTAGGCAAAATGATGTACAGGGTGTTACTGACCTAGGTATCTTAAAGGCTGCTAAGTTCCTCCCTGTTTTTGATGATGGCACCGAACTCCATCCAGTAGATTTTTTAAGGAATCTGGAACAAAATTTCGACATTGGTCAAATTAATTTTGCAACTTTGAAATGTCTGATTAATAACTTACTTCAAAATTCAGCAAAGACATGGGCAAATGCTTTCCTTAATACGTTTAATAACTTTGATGAATTCAAGGCAGGATTTTTATTACAATTCTGGGGGCCTAGAAAACAGTTAGGTATAAAACGCAAATTGGAAACAGCGCGTTATTCAGACCAAGAAGGTTCATTCCAGAATCATTTCAATAAATATGTGGCTATGGCCAGATATTTACAATCTCCTTTTTCTGATAGGGAAATAATTGCCACAATATAGCCATACATTTTCCCCCTAACATCTCAGCAACCCTAGCGGGGGCGAACAGTTTGTCTGAAGCCTTGGACCGCCTCAGGCAAGCAGATTATTATTTCAATAAAGAGGTTAGGCCACCTAGAGAATATTTTGAACAAAGTGAACATAACAAAAATTTTCTTCAAAATAAACATAACCCTCAAAATAAATACAATAATCACAATAAAGATTTCCGAAGCTCAAATATCCAAAACAAAAATATTTCAATTCTCGAAATGAATGAAGAAGCTTCAACTTCGGAAAACTTCGAGGAATCTCATCTGTAAGCCCGCGGGTGAGGGCTATATTAAATAGGGCTGATGTGTTGTTGGATGACCCCAGACAGGACCTTCTGAGGGACGATTGTGACTTGGCTCATAGACCATCTCACAGCAGGTCCCCTGTGGTGTCCATTTGTGTTTATAATTTTATGTTTCCCGCACTGTGTGATACTGGGAGTGAGATTTCGGTTTTTTCTCAACTTGTATGGTCACAACTGGAAAGTTTTCATAGTATAATCCCACATTTCAATTGTGTTGGAGTAAAAGTTACTGGGGCTTTTAAAGCCAAGCATAAAAAAGTGCCACTTCAAGCACAACTTGATTTCAAAATGTGTTTACACGTTTTTACTCATGAATTTTTTATGATATCTGATTTAACATATCCGTTTATTATTGGGATTGATTTCCTTCGAAAAGTAAATACAAAAATTGACTTGGCGAATGAAACATTATTTTGTTCAGTGATAGTGGTACCAGAAATTTTTTGTTATCATGAATACAAACCACCTGAAGAGGTAAGTGTGTCATTATTAGTGAAGTGTAATGCCATAAAAAGTGAGGAATTAGTGAATAATGGCCCAGAAAGTGTTGATTTTCCTGAATTAGTGTATGACTCTGAAAGTTTAACCTACACCGAAAAAAAAAGTTTTTTGAAATTATTTGAAAAATATAGTGAGGTGTTTTCTGAGGAACCAGGGAGAACACATGAATATACTCACGAGATTCATCTGAGAGATAAAAAAGAGTTTTTCATTAAACCCTACCCGATAGCAGTGGCGCATCGGGAAGCAGTGGAAAGGGCACTCAAGCAGATGGAATCCTGGGGTGTGATAGAACGTTGTGTTTCAGCACCATATGTTTCTCCTTTGATGACAACCTTGAAAAAAGATGGGAGTGTCAGGATATGCCTGGACGCACGACACCTGAACTCTGTCCTGGTGCCAGAGAGGGAATCCCCCAAACCCATTGAGGAAATTTTAAGGTCTATCAGTGGCCGAAAAATAATGAGCTCAATTGATCTTTCACATGGGTATTATCAAATACCACTGCGTGATGAAGATAAAAAATACACTGCTTTTATGGTTGGCACAAAATGCTATCGATTCTGCCGAATGCCGTTTGGATTGTGCACAGCAGTAAGTTCGTTTGAACGCTGCATGCAGACTGTGTTTGGGAGTGAGTTTCACCCATTTTTATATACCTACTTGGATGACCTGCTAGTATTATCCGATAGTGTCCCAGAACATCTTTTGCACCTGGATAAAATATTTTTTCGACTGCAGGATGCAGGGTTTACGGTGAAGTTGAAAAAATGCAATTTTTTCTGCAGACAGATTTCTTTTCTGGGCTATGTACTTACTCAGGAGGGAGTGAAGCCAGATCCAGGTCGTATCCAAGCTATCTTAGATTACCAGAGACCTAAAAACATAAAAGAACTTCAACGTTTTTTAGGCATGTGCAATTATGACAGGTCATTCTGTCCAAGTTTTTCCTCTCGTACAGAACCACTGACAAATTTGCTTCGCAAGAAAAGCAAGTGGTGTTGGGGAGAGGAGCAGGAAACAAGCTTCAAGGAGGTGAAAACTGCCCTGCAGGAAGCTACCTTATTGTATCACCCTGAGCCTGGTCTACCATGGCATGTCCAAACCGATGGTTGTGACTATGGACTTGGTGCACAACTTTTTCAAATGGTGGGAGGTGAAAGGCAAGTAGTGGCATGGGCAAGCAGACGACTACTGGACAGAGAAACCCGCTATGGTGCAACTGAAAAGGAGGTGTTGGCAGTAGTTTTTGCACTTCAACGTTGGCGAGTGTATTTGATGGGCAAGAGATTCACTCTCCATACTGACTGCAAAGCACTCACCTATCTCAATACCTGCAGGTTACTGACCCCGCGGATTACCAGATGGGCCCTAGCCCTGCAAGAGTACACTTTTGATATACAGCATGTCCCAGGTAGATGCAACGTTGTAGCTGATGCCCTCTCGCGTCATGCCTGTGGAGAGTACCCGAGTGGTGAAGACAAGTGTTACCAAATTTTATCAGCTATCCTTTTCATTCTTGACTACCCTAAAAAATATTAAGCAACTTCAGCAAAATGACAGGAAGCTACAGGAGATCGCTACTTCTCTACCAACTGATGAAAAACTACAGAAGCATTTTATTATGCAAAGAGGAATTTTGTACAAACATGGAAATGAAGAAGGCTCTTACCTGTTGTGTATCCCGGAGGACCTGGTAGATGAGTGTGTCACAGCTTATCATGTGGCTTTGGGGCATTTTGGTATCTTCAAGACCTGGAGTGCCCTACGTCATGAGATCTGGATCAATAATTTACATCGTAAAGTGAAAAAAATATGTAAGGCTTGTGACATTTGTCAGAAAGCTAAGTGTTCTATTCTACCAAAGCCAGCCCAACATCCTATAATTCCTACTTCTAAAAATGATATTGTCGCTTTAGATTTGTATGGTCCGTTAATTAAAAGCCGGGGAGGTGCACTTACCTCTGTGTCATTTTTAATCTCTATACCAAACATGTTGCCCTTTACCCCCTGAAAAGGGCCACTACCAAATCCATCCTTAATCGTTTAACCAGAGACTATTTTCCTCTAAATGGTATCCCCTCCAGAATCCTGCAGGACCATGGATCACAGTTTACTGCCAAGTTGTGGAAGGAAACTTTGGCTGGTCTAGGGGTGCAAGTAGTATTTTGCTCGGTTAGGCATGCATCAGCTAATCCTTCAGAGCGAATAATGAGGGAACTTAATAGGCTGTTCAGGACATTTTGTAATGAACGTCATTCACGATGGGACTGGGAAGTCCCAAATTTTGTGGAGTTCCTAAATTCAGTGACGCATGAGTCTACTGGTTATGCCCCGAATGAGCTGCAGTATGGGCAGAGCAGGCTGGAACTCTTACCGAACGTTTATAAATTTGCTGGGGGTACTCCTCTTTCTTGTCCCACTTTGGAACAAAAATTAGTGTTGGCTGATGCCTCCCTCAAGGGCAAGGCTGCACGGAGGGCTGCTGCCAATCCTGGGAGGCCTTATAAGGAGTTCCATGTGGGCGATTTGGTCCTGTTGAGGGCAAACAACACGTCATCAGCCCTAAAAGCCGAAACCAAAAAATGTTTGTTGTTGTTTGAAGGTCCCTACAAAATTAAAAAGAAGGTAAATTTTGCTACTTATGTACTCACCTACCTGGAACACGAAACTGAACGGGGTATTTTTCACGCAAGTCACCTTAAAGCATATCAGAGTGCTCCGTAACTGCTTATACGTTCGCACCCTTTAGGGGGGCGAGATGAAACGGAACTTTTCCTCCCCCTTTATATCGTACCTAAAGTGTGCTTGTTATTTTTGACGTTTTGGGTAACTTTCTATCATAATTATTAGCTTTTGTATTATATTTGTATGTTTCTTCAGTTTCTTCCATATTACACAGAAACATTATTAGGAATTATAACAAGTTTTTGGTTACTCTATAAATAATTCAATCATTACCGTTGAAGCATTGTATTATTATATAGTGGATGAAGTATTCTATAATAATATTCAGTAGGTCCTATATTCTCCAGTTTCCTGTAACGACATTTCTCAGTACCTATACTGTGTTTATTCTGTTGGCTCATAGAGGGCGCGCGCATGTCCAATTTGAATTTTATACCGTGTTTCGAAGGTAAGGTTTTTTCAGGTTTTTTGTGAAGTCCTCGGATGGAACAAGCAAAAAAGCTGATGTTCGATTCGTAGTCAATGCTATCGAATTGACTCTTTCATTTTATTTCCATTCAGAGAGACAGGTGGAAAATATTATAGATCCTAAAGTATATCTAATTATAGAGCCAAAACGGCCTTTTGCTTTCCCCATTGAGTTGGAGCCAGCAGCCTGGTCTAGGTAAGCCCATTTTCTGTAGAAATCTGGAAATTTATAAATTGTTACTCAATGTAAAATGATAGATATTGTTTGTAGATGTAGTACAAATGTCTTGCTCACGTGTTGAAAATATCCAACGATGATTTTTGATATTCTAGATTAGTATACAGGGTGTATACATTGCGAAATGGCTTATGTTATTCCTCCACGAAATAAAAGGATTGTATAGGACCGAACCCATTGCTTGATTTGGTCAGACCCCAAAACGACCCTTGTTTTAGAAGAGAACATATCATACCTGATGATTCAAAAATATATGAATATATCTGTCTAGTAAGTGATTCAAATTATATGTCCCAGTAGGGATAATCTATGTTTAGGCGTTGTATATATGTCATAAATCAATCATCATATTTGCATTCAATAAATTACATATTCTACAAGATGTTTTAGGAATATCCTACGACATATACTCACTTGTTAACTCATTATTATTATCGTATACACGTCACTTGATAACCATCATATTGACGTCCTCGTAACAATATATCATATCACGAACACATTATAACATTCGTCAAGTAACTCATTCAAACTGTATGTCTTAATGAGAATGGTATATAAACGTTATATAAACGCCACATTATGATTATAATATTTGCATCCCCAAAATAACTTAACATAATGGATGTTGCACAAACAAAAAATATTTCATGAACAATTCATGTAGTTGAAGATCTTAATTAGAACGGTATTTTCAGATGCGATAAGTTTCAAATTTCAGCGTTGTATCAACTTCACATTATAATCATCATATTGACATCTTCGAAACAACATATTTTTTGTCCAGCATTTGACTGAAAAACATCTGTAGAATAATTGACTCTTAGTCTATATTATCACTCTGAACCATTGTATCAAGATCTCATATCACAGTTACATTTTAAAAACATAGTAAAATCCAGATTATTTTGAATGGCATCAAAATGTCCACTTATTGTTGACAAACAAAATAACGTTTTTTTCTACAACCCTCAAGAAAGCAATCATCCTAACTTTTTTTAGATGGCACTCTATACAGATTTATCCGTTGTCTGGTTTGCCAGAAACATCTAATTAACGCTTATCGTGAAAAGCCCTGTATAGTTTTGATGACGGACCTGCAACTAAGTCTGGAACAAAGAACGATATGAAATACTCCTACTAAATGAATGCAATACTCACGTATACTGAATAGGAAGTAATAAAATTAATAAATCTCGTCTGATTCCAATTTTGTACCCCAAAATGAGCAAAAATAATATTTTGAGCACATAATATGAATAGTTAAAATCGTCTGTGCACGAATAACAAGCACATCGTTGAATAGAAATTTTGATGTTCTTTTCAGATATGGCAAAAAAAATGAGAAATTCGAATGTATAGGGTGTTGTTTTCTGGCAGAAAGAATTTTTGAATTTTAAGTGAAGCCGGACCTGGATTTTATCTGTTGTTGTTGCCTCAATCAATTCCACAGAGTAGATTGAGCAAGTGTACCAACTTTTGAAAATATATTCAGGTTGGTTGAAAAGTTATGAGACAATGAAGATATGGAAAAAATTGATGAAACATCCTGTATCTCGGTTATAAGAAGTCGAAGACCCATCAACCATGGGTTTTTTGAGATCACCTCAGTGACCCCTATCCACAGTTGAATTATTTACCTTTCCCAATGAAACACCCTGTATATCTGATCTCATTGAGTCAATCTTCATTTCATTGTGGACATGTGGTAGATCATACATTTCATCTATCACTTTGTCCTTTAAAAAAATAAAAACCTCTAAAACTTGATCTAGGATGGAGGAAGACACTTTATGGTCATATAAGTTATCTGCAGCTTCTGAAAACATTTTGGAAACATAATTTCGAATCAATAAATCTATTTAAAAATGAGCTCAAATCGTGCAGGCAACCCATTATTTCGGTGCCTTCGTCAGGTTAAAGTACTTTCTTGAAAGCATAATCAAATTAATGTTCAGGTTGATTCTATCCAAAAATAATTATCGTGCATGGATATTGTCAGTGATATTTTTTCTACAGGGAGGATGTATGTTCAGAATGAAATATAAGGGTCAATTTCTGTGAGAATATATATAGGGTGATATTTGAACATATACGGTAAAGGGGTATCAAGTTGAAGAAAAACTCTTGGTTGATCAAAGATTTCGAATATGAATGTCCATCCTCAGTGTTATCAAATAATTTGTGATCGGCATCAATAGAATCGAATATTCTCATTCCCTGAATGGGTGTACCAAATTTCAAGAAAAACATGATATACTTATATACTGCGTGTTCCACCCCAAACAAACTCACTCTGTATCTCAGCTGTTAGTCCTAGGATTTTTACCAAATTTGGACTATTATGAATAAGCCTCAAAATAATTCAGTTTTTCAAGTTATTTCTAATGAACGTTTTGAAAAAACCGGCATATTATATGAAGTGTATTTCCTGGAAATTGAATAAAGTTTTACTCAGAAACCATAATCTTTTACTTGCCAGAGCTATTGAGCTTATTTGCTATTTGAATTTGCAATCGATTCAAATTCAGTGGTAGCAACTTCTTCTCGTCTGCAAAAAAATCCCTAACATGATTTCATAAGTCGATTCTTTTTTCATTTCAAAAAAATAAGCACGGCACTGCCCTAAATGATGTTCGTCTCCGAATATCTGATCATATTGATGGTTATTTATACTCGTTTCAATATAGTATCGGAGACCTTTTATTGTCAGATAACCAGTATATAATAAAAATTTAAGTTTCTGATGGTATCAGTCATGGATGGTACTTCATAACAATTTTTTCACTCCTTGTTCGATGTTACGTTTCATGAAATTTGGTACACGATCATAGGAGGGTGTTGAATCCAGGAGTGATTCAGACTTGAAAAATGCACTCGTCCTGAAATCTATAGAATTTGAAAAAGTAAATAATCAAACTACAGATATGTATGTATATTATACAACCCACGGTTCCCAGAGTTCCGATAGTAGATTCAAATTTGTAGAATTCGTGAATTGGGAAAATTTGCAATATTTCACGCTCTCCCAACACTTCCGGTTTCAAAACTTCGATTTTTAAAGGGGACATCCTGTATTTTATTCCATAATCGGATAGGGATCATCATAACGAATTCAACGATACTGGGTTTGATCGGGTCATTCCAAACGATTACGAAGATATTCATACCCATTAAGCATAATGAAAACCTCGAACGCGAATATCTTCGTAATCGTTTGAAATAACCCTGTCAAACCTAGAATCGTTGAATCAATTATGATAATCTCTAACCGATCATGTAATATTATACAGTGTGTTCCATTTGGAAACTGAAAGATGGAGTCTTTTTCGGTAAAACTGGAAGTGATGGGGGAGTATGGAATAATAATATTCGGAACTCTGAAAACCATGGCTTGTTTACAAATACAGATATAAAAAGCAAATATATAAAATAAATATATAAAAAAAAATAAAACACATGGATAACACAAAAATAAAAATTCATTCTTTGGGTGAACAGGAACACAGGGTTGATAGATTTAGAGAGAAAGAAAGCAAAATATAATGACTTTTTGGTTTTAAAAAATCCAACATTTAATTCCTGAGATGAAGAAAATCACCAAATTCCACTATATCATTTCGAGTTGATTTTCTGAGATTAAGCATTGGAGTTACCTACATATACTCCGCCAGATATATTCAACATTTAGAAAACAGATCTCCAGCAACTTCCATCAAATTTGATGAGTCATAGATTCTGTAGTCCCACTCCGAGTAGATTAAATAAAAACGCTACATGTTCGAATACTAGCAGTCATCATCAGGCTTGTTGAACTAGCTGCTCAATTTCAGTTTTTTCTCCTCCTACCCAACAAGCCTGATGATGACTCCTAAATGTAGCGTTTCTATTGAATTTGCTTGGAGTGACACTGCGTTTTTTTCTTGATTCTCTTGATTTACTCTGTATCTACTTTCACCGACCGGGCAGGCTTTTTAAAAACCGTTTTATATCCAGTGTTCAGTTTTCCTAGCAATGTTATTTGTCCACATGATCCTTGCAAAATATTTTCAACCTCGAATACTTTTCCGCTGTTCAACATAACACAACTATTTCTTTTTGAAATATCAATTTTCTGATTGTTGAAAACTAATACCCTGAATTGTTCGCTTTTTGAATGAGAAACGATCTTCTTTCATAAAATACTTCCTAGATTTGATTCTTCTTTTCAATTTTCCTATATGATTTTCGAAGGGGAAGCTACTGTAATTTTCTAGACCACCATATTTCTCAACATCATACAAATGTATTAGTGAATGAATATTGAAAACACACATTGCACTGCCATATATCATTTTACATTGCAATAAAAATTGCTTCAGAAAGTTTGATGCTTTTGAAATATTATCGTCGTCAGGAGTACAATTCAAAATTAATCAAATTCCCAAACTTGATAGTCGAGTGTTCATGAATATTCCGTTCCAGAATATCTTTCAAAACGATAGGACCTGTGCACAAAGAAACATTTTTAAATTCTGTAGCTTTCCATCTATCCATTTCATTTTTTCCTCGAAAATTCATCAGGAATGCATGACAATACTTCTAGCATTGGATCGTTCTATAATTTCCTTTGTTATACACTGAGTCTACGTTGGACCCTTCATCCAAAAATTCAACAACCTTCTCATAACTCCGAGCCAAACGAGATGCATATAATCAAACTGAAAATTCTAGATAATATTCAATGGAAGGCGTTCTAATGGAGGTGAGTAAAAATGATAATATGGAAGGCAACGATTTCTGAATGAAGCATCATCTCTCAATGGTGAATTTATTTCAGTAAAAGTAACTCGTCCATGCCATTCTCCCTTCTGGATACATCTTTCACATCCATGATAGGAGTTATGTAATTTGGTTCCTTTTATAAAACATTTCGATGGTATGTCACAGATGAATAATATTTTGGTCATGTCTATGGAGTATGAATACTGGCCATTGAGAGATAGTGTTTCCTCTCCCAATTTTTCAAGATCATTAATTAGTGGGGACAAATAATTGTCTATGGAATCAGGTTTACTGCGACCACCAAAAATTGCTATCACAAATGGAGGCGAGTTTTCTAATGAACATAAGATTGGCCACAACTGTTCATTCCTACTGTTGAACACCTGCACTCCGTCTATATGTATTTTTAGCCTTAGATTCAAAAAATTTTCAGCCACCAAGTTAGTTTAGTAAGTATACGTTTAATCGAGGTTTCAATACCAAAATGAACATTAGTACCATTCAAGTTTTCAAGTAAACATAAATCAATAGTTTCAGATTTCAACAAAGTTCTGGGATCCATTGGAAGTTCACTAATAGGAAGATCCAAAATCATCATCAGTTTTCGCAATTGTATATATAGTATCTACTATACTGGCAGCATTAGTTAATTCCTGGAATTCTGTTGCCGCTATAACTATGACACTTTGTCAGACAAATCACACATTGAGGTATCATCATATCCAACATCTGCAATATCTTCTATTCCCAAACTTCCTGTATGATGAATCCCGTATCTGATTGGGACTATGCAATGGATTATCTTAATCTTTCCTCAGTTGCATTTTTTGAGATTATACAATGAAGTCACTGCATATACTTCTTCCAGATATACAGGGTGTCCCAAAATTTCTGGGACACAGCTACCACGTGTAATTGTGTCAAAATAAGTTGATTGGGCCCAATTTACTTATGTACCAAAATGAACCGTTTTTAATGAGATGTTGAGTCCGAAGTTCAAATTTAATGAAATTTGACAAAAGTTTATTTTGGAAAATCACTGACCTTTCAGTAATCAAAGAAACCTAATTATCTTATGTAAAAACTTCACAAACGATAAGATTTCCACAAAATCTATCTCAATTTCATTACTCAAGTTCAATAACATTGTAATACAAAATTTAGTTGACAGTGAAAACAAAGGCAGGACGTTTTTTTTATTATAAATGTTCAACATGACGGCCACCTGCATCAATACAAAGGTTAATTCGACATAAAAAATCAAATTGTACCTATTTTGTTTCAATGTAAACTTGGAACTTTCCTCACGGACAAACTGTACATTTAAGTATATAAATAAATTGGATCCAACCAATTTATTCTGACCCCTTCTACACGTGGTAGCATTGTGTCCCCAGGAATTTTGGGATTTATTCAGTTCATTACACTTTTAAAAATAAGTCCATCAATAACTTCCTTCAAATTTGATAAGTTATGGAAAATGCATGTATCTAATTTACCTGACCCAACAAGCTTCTCAGAAATCGTTTCATAATATTCGAATATTTTTCAGCTGTTCAACACAATATAACTATTCCTCAGAAACATCAAGTTTTTCATTGTATACTTTGTTTTACTTTTCATTACTTCTTGAAAACAAGTTTTTCCAAATGGTAGTCATTGTATTTGGTCTTCAGTTCAACAATGATATAAAGCAATTTTCATTTCTTTATTGGATGAACCCTATTTTGCATTCATTTTCTTGATTTCAGAGTAACATCTGACCTGATTAACAAATATGGAAACAGCTGCATTTTGATGTAGTGACGACTTTCTATGATTTTGGTTAAGCTGAAAGTAACCTTACTCTTGATTTTCAATTGGACACTGTATACATGGTTCCACATAATATATGCGCAGGACTTTAGGATGTGATAGCCCGTCCAAATATATTTAAAAAAAATACATACTAACATACTTCTTAGATGCACCATTTTCGCGAGATATAGGTTGTTGAAGTTAGAAAAAAGGTTCCTGTAATGTGAATACCTCTGGAACCGTCTCAAACATGGCGCATTTTAGAGGGTAAGTTGATAGAAACTATTTTTCATATATTCGGACATGCTATCACATCGAGAAGTTCTGTGCATATATCCTGAAACACCCTGTATTAATTCTACATAAAATTTCAAGTTGTCATGGATAGGAACAGTAAGTTACTGTGATATCATTGATCACTACATTTCAAATAAATGGCAAGAAATAATATAAGGACATCCTCAAAATGTGAAACAAAAATACCTAATATAATTGTTGCACTAACAAGTTATTTCTATCAAATCCAACTTGTTTTTCATGGCTTGACAGTGCATTAGTAGTTATGCTCTGGAAGAGTATAAAAGAAATCCCTGAGTCACATAAACAAAATATACATAACAGAAACAAATATTCTATAAAACATTCAATGCATGCACTATGAGGCATAAATTTGGCAATGTTCAGCAAAGTAATAATACTGCTGTAATGTAATGTGCAATTTGTTGCTGAACAAAACGCTTTTTCGAAGTTGGGAGAACGTGTCTTCCGGAAACTATCAACTCAATTGTTTTGAAGACTGACCTACATCATGTTTTCAATACAATGTTGACTTTGGACACCTCGAAATATATGTCTATCACATTTCGAATTTAAATAGTTTGATTATGAAAAAACCTAGTTTGTATTCTTTCAAATATTTAATAGGACCACAATATGAAGTTCTCAAATAGAAACAGGAATTTTGATTTTGATTCATATCTTTTTCATTATTGAACTGATTTCATTGATTTTAGTCTTGTTTGGAATAAAATTGAAGACAAAACATCAACTCCATTTATTGAATTTAAACATAAAACAAGAATGACGGGTACACATAAACTTGGCCTAATCTAATAACTTGCTGGAACTTTCTCGAGACACACTGTATTTTTTGGGTGTGATATCTTGAGAGCGTGGACTGTTCTGAAGAGAGCAAGAAGTCACAAGAGGTCACATGCAAATCCGTCAAACAATAACTGACATAATAATATAACATGGATAGAAACAGGTGTGTGTTCACATCTGGATTCACATCTGGATTCCGAATTTAGGTGTCTGTGTGTATTCAATAAATATGGAGTTGAGGTTCTGTCTTGTTCAATTCTATCTCAAAGAAGAACAAAACCAATGAAATCGGTCCATTCATGAATAAAATAGGTACCCATTAATCGAAAACAATTTTTGGCTATTCTAAATTTCTGTCATCCAAAAAAAATAAAGAAATTGGTGATTGGTGAAAACTCTTGCAGTGTCCAGAGATAATATAAGATGAAATTTGAGTCCTCATTTGAAACAAATAAGTAAATGATGGCTACTGTAAATCATAACATCGGATTCATTTCCCTTATAGGAAGGGAGGAATGACCATGACGAAGTGTCTTTCATTTTGAAAAATGCATTTGAATAACGTCATAAAAAATAAGAACAATATTATGAAATTTCGTTCTTAGGGTATCTCCGAAACAATCAGAATTTTACAAACTTCAAAAGAGCATTCAGTGCAGAACTAAATAACTGTGAATTTCACATCTCAAGGGATCTCAATAGGCATGAATTTCAGCCACCCTTTATGAGCAATGAGCATGAAAAGTTTCTTTAAGAATGCATAATCGAAAGTTTGCTCCAATTTTATGCCAGGCACAATATAATTTTAATTCTCATGCATCCTATAATGTGTGGGAACTTCTAGAACTGGCTTAGCAATGACCAGTTCTTCACCGAATCGACCAATTTAATGATCCGAATTCGAACCAGTTGAATTAGCAATAGGTAAGACGATGTCTTCAGGTATGTCATCGTTGTTCGAACTGTTAGAATTGTTTGAATAACATGTTACCTCTTGCAGCAGCTCTTCATAATCCACTGTTCTCCTTTGGTACACAGTATCATCACCTGATCTTGCTCCTACCTATGAAAAATATAAAATAAATTCAAATGTTCAGGGCGAGAGAAATGCTTCAACAGCTTTTTATTACATAATTTATATTGAATCTATGAATTGAACTGATTCCCTGGTTAATTTATAGAAAATGAAAGAGTGTTCGTTCTTTCAGAAGTTCAAATTTTAGAATGAGTTCAAAAATCACAGTTATTGAATAATTTAGTCATTATAGGAAAAAGATCCTGAAAGTTGGTAGTAAGAAAATAATATTTCATTTTCAAGAAATACTCAATTTCAGTCAACTACTGCAAGGGAGAAATAGTTATTTATTATACAAGGGAAAAAAGTAGTAGATTTTAGCTCCAGGTTGTGTTCACAGAATGTGAATTTGGCACAAAATTTATAAAAAAAATATGGCATGAAATAATTTTTATCTTCTTTTCAATGTGCCAAAGTGTCAATCCAGGTGTAAATGTTAAATTATTCTCCATAAGTATCTAACTATGTTGTTATTGAACAGATTCATATTATTGAGTATATGTCATAATTTTTCACTTCAACATGTAAGTGATTTCGACACAATATGAGAGAATTCAGTTTTTGACCAACATACATATGAATTGAAAATGTCATTTAGGTCAGTTGTTCAAAAAATGTGTGATTCTGTTTATGTCATGTCACTATGTATTTCATAAGATATCGTCCCTATTTCGGAAATACCCTGTATATTAAGCTGGAGCTATTTTGTTGCTATTTTCAATCTGCTGAACAGCAGCAGTTTAGGAAATTTTGCTATACGCTTATGACTCTGGTATATAGAGGGTGTTAATTGATTATGTGACCATACTTCAAGGGGTGATTTCTAAACGGAAAGATTATATGAACATAGAGCATATCATGAAAATGTATAGTTTTCAAGATACTGATTATTCTTGCCAACGCAAGCAGCAACATATGAAATTCAATAATGATAATCAATGCTAATGAAAGATCGGATCGAAATACTTACGAACAATGCAAAGGACCAAATTTTTCATATTTATAATGGCAAATTTGTTCTGATTTTTTCCACTCCAGTTCATCTGCATGAAGAGATGGGCCGTCAGAAGTTTTTCGAGAATTCGGTAGGTAAACACCTGTACATTCTTTCCCCCGACTGGTACCATATATCTCATCTAGAAATTCAATATCATTGATTCAGTATTAATGATACTCTGCTAGTAAAAATAGTTAAATTCCGAAGATTACTCACAAACAGGTTCTGCTCCCCCTTATCATTAAGAATCGTATTAAGTTTTTTCATTTCTTCGACATCATTGATGGGTAGCCTGTATTTGTTATTTATACCTACTGCCGGTATAATTGTTGCAGATGTCTTCGAATCAATGCCATTTAAAGTTGTTCGAATATTAAACAGTTCCTTCATTATCAATTTCTGATTTTTGATAATAGGATGCAAGTCAGCTTTTATAAGATATTCTTCAGCCACTGAAATAAATTGGGGCATTATACGAAGGACATATAAAATTCCCGATAGTCAATAACCAAAATCTGTCAACAATATGTTGATTCTCAGAAAATGCGTTTCGTTGGAAGAACTTTAAAATAGCTTTCACAATATTCAAAACATATACCAATAGTGTTATCCATCATTGTGTCATCTTCGACATGTTCCTGCGAGGCTTCCGATGACTCGATATCTGAAGATACTTCCTGATCTTTTTTTTTGAGAGTTCAGTCTCACAAGTCTCATAAGTATCTGAAAAAATTTAATAAATAATAATGATTTATGTGTGCTCACACCTAATTACCATTATCCGTTTGTAGTGTGATTCTGAGCTTTCTCCAGTTTGGCCCTGGAAGTACTCTGGATTTGATTTTTGATGAAATACTGCCTGTATTATTGGTATCGGGGTAGAGGCAATATTTTTTATTGTCGAGCACCCAACTGCTTGGGATTGTTAGTAATGAGTGATCCTTAAATTCAACAAGGGAATAATCCTAAAATTTCACAAGGTTTTTGGAATGAATCTTTAAGTAATCAAATGTCATGAACGAGAAGTCTGACGAAAACCTTTATATGACTCATATTCATGAAAGTGAATGTTTACCGGGTTGTTGAACAAGGTTCAAAATAAATTTAGTTGAGGGATAATTTTTAGATTTACTCTAGGTGGCACCAACCATTTTCCATCAAGGTTGAATCAGAAAAGGAGACCTCAGTCACAAGGTACAATCATTGTGAATAAAACATTAAGTCATTAAGTTAAAAAATGTGTAGTTTATCCTGTTTTTATGCCTTCCTCTTTAAATCATTCTGAATACTGCTCGCGCCATCAACCGTAACCTCGTATGCAACCAACTATACTATGATGTTTTGGGGGTTGCTGAAACCTGGTTGTCAGAGGAAACTCCTGATTACATGGTACATGTTGATGGTTATGATTTCATTAGGAAAGATAGGGGTTCAAGGGGAGGTGGCATTGGAATTTACATCAAATCTTTTTTAAAATACGAAACCGTGGAGGTGAATTCTTGTGATGCTGTAGAGCAGCTTTGGGTGAGTTTCAGCTTTGATAACAAAAAGTATATTTTTGGTAATCTCTACAGGCCACCAAACAGAAACTTCACTGAATTTTTGAATAACTTAGAAGGTAATCTGTCAGATTTAATTGTTAATTGTAATGAAATTGTATGTGGTGGTGATGTTAATATAAATCTACTCGACATGGACAATAATTGCACTGATGCTTTTAATAATTGCATTGGGCTCTTTGATCTCAAGCAAATTGTTACTGAACCCACTCGAGTGACTAGTTCTACCTCTACACTTCTGGACATTATACTAATTTCAAATAATTTGAATCCCATCAATCATGGCTGCAGAGAGGTTGGTAATGGCTCTGATCACCAGCTGGTTTTTTGTACACTGGATGTTCGCATAAAAAGTAATTCCAATAAAACCCTCACCTCCAGAAACTTGAGATACATTGATAAAGATCTGCTGGATCATTTCCTGTTGATTGCTCCTTTCGAAAATGTTTATATTTTAGATGATGCAAATGACAAAGTCAGGTGTTTCAATGAGATCGTACTGAATATCTTTGATACCCTAGCTCCAGTTACCATTCGTAAAGTCAATAAACAGAGACCACCCTGGCTCACTGACAATATCAAGTTTATGATGTCCCTACGTGATAAAGCTTTCAGAAAATATAAAAAAACCAAAAGTAACATTCATTGGCAGTACTACAAGGATCTCAAGAATTTTACTAATTCTGCTATCAACAACGAAAAGAAAGCATATTTCAAATATTGCGTTGAAAACTATGGGAAAAACAATAAACTTTTGTGGGAAAAATTGAAACATTTGAATATAAAAAATAGAGCCTCTGATTCAAACAAATTACCTGATGATTTGAACAAGCCTAATGAAATAAATTCCAATTTTCTTTTATACTCTGGAAATACGAACCCAGCTGACGCTGATTTACTTTCATACTATTATAATAATTCACTACCGCATACAGAGTCATCATTCACATTCTCAACTATTGATAGTAATACTATCTACAAGTATTTAATTGATATAAAGTCGAAGGCCGCAGGTGTAGACGGATTACAAATTGATATGCTACTTTTGTGCTGCCCGCGTATTATTCCCATTTTGTTACATTTATTTAATACATGCTTACGGCAGGGAATTTTCCCGGAGCAATGGAAGATTTCTAAAGTTATTCCGCTTCCTAAAAAATCCAACATTTCCAGTTTCAATGATCTCAGGCCCATATCGATTTTACCCGTTCTATCTAAAGTTTTGGAGAAAATAATGAAATTTCAGATTATCTCATACGTTGAAAAATATAACATATTACCTATGAACCAGTCTGGATTCAGGAATGGATATAGCTGCACTACTGCCTTACTGGATGTTACAGATGATATTTTCAGGGATATTGATAGAGGACACTCTGTAGCCCTAATTTTATTAGATTATTCGAAAGCTTTCGATACTATAAATCATGAGTTGTTGTTTGCTATACTACACCACATAGGTTTTTCCCAAATTTCAATTAACTTTTTTAAAAGCTACCTCACAGATCGCGAACAATTCGTTGAAACCAGTCTAGGAAAATCTGATATGAAACAAATTGCTTGTGGAGTGCCTCAAGGCTCCATTCTAGGTCCTTTACTGTTCTCAATTTACACATGTAACATTACCAGTTGTTTAGTTGGATGTAAACCCTTCATGTATGCTGATGATACCCAAATCAAATTCACAATATCTCACGCTGATATTGACTCAACAAATCTTTTAATTAATGAAGAATTATCTAAGCTCATATCATTTTCAGAACAACATCAACTTCAGGTAAACCCATCAAAAACACAAATTTTGATTTTTGGGAAAAATAAATTACAAATCGAACAAGACATTAATATTGAAAGTGCGGGTAATAATATATCTTGCGTCAAAGTTGCTAGAAATTTAGGTTTGGAGTTAGACACAGACTTGCGGTTCAAAAATCATGTTAGTAAATGCGTGAAACGGGCGTATGCTGACTTGAAAATGTTATATCCCCATCGTCAAGTTTTAGGAAAATCAACGAAGGTTATGCTCACCGAATCATTAGTTCTTTCTCATTTTAACTATTGTGACGCTATTTATGGTCCTTGTTTGGATAATATAGAAATTAATCGGATTCAAAGGGTTCAAAAATCTTGTCTTAGGTATATTTATGGTATAAGAAAATATGAAAGTATCTCACATAAACTGAAAGAAACTAAATGGCTCTGTATGTCTGCTAGGAGAGAATTGCACTCTGCAACCTTATTTCACAAAGTTATTCTTCACAAAACTCCTCCTTATCTTTATAACAAGATAACATTTCGCAGTGATATTCACAATATGAACACTCGGTTCAGGGGAATAATTTCGCCTCCATCTCATCGAACTACAGTATTCAGGAGGTCCTTCAGTTATAATATTTACAGATTATACAACCAAGTTCCTGCAAACCTAAAAACGTCTACAATCTCGAAGTTCAGGAAAGCATACAAAAATTCACTAATTGATGCTGTTAGATAAATCATATTAATTCATTATTCATGTGCCAATCTTGATGTTTTTTGCCAGACGCTAGGGATGACACTCGTATCAGTTTTACTGCCTGTCATCTCTATTTTGCGGTATGATCCGATAATCAATTCCTAATAATCAGTTGTTCCTTTATATGTCTATATCCTGTATCATTCTGCAAATAAACATTATTATTATTATTATTATATGCATTAAGTGTGGACAACCCACATAACGCATATCGGTAACTGATCTCTGAAGGACTATTTCTATGCAGGTGACACAACTCTGGTGCGCCTGAAATAGTGAAAATAACCCGAAGACGACGAATCGACATTTCGCTGCCATCATTTTCGGCGGGTTAATCAAATAAAGGGAGGGGATATTGCTATTTTTAATATATTTAAATTACTACTATATTCATTATTTATATACTCATGTCCAAACTAGACGTTGTAGTATACACGGAATTGGTTTCAGCACAGAGACAGACATTTATTTCCTCGGAATATCAAAATAAAACTATTTGAAGCACATTTCAACTTCGCTGACCCCGTCTATGGTCCGAACTCAACAACTGTATATAAAAACAAAATTCAGAAAGTGCAGAATTCCTGTTCAAGGCTGATTTATGGTGTGAGAAGAAATCAGAGAATATCACATAAATTAACACAGATTGGATGGTTAAGTATGCAGAATAGTAGAATTCATCACGCTGTCACCTTATACCACAAAATTGTTTTATTCAAAATTCCTACATATTTGCACCACAAAATATCATTCAGGACAGATGTACATAACTCAAATCTACGATTCAAAGGTTTATTATCCCCACCTAAATTTAAAACTGAAATATTCAGGCGATCCTTCACTTACCAAATTTATCAGTTGAATAACTCCGTTCCTGAAAGTATAAGGAACCTCAACATCACTTGCTTCAGATCTTAATATAAAAATAAACTATTCAATACACAAGTCTAAATATTCCTCTACCTCGCTGCCAGAAAATTATAGAAAAATTTATGAAGGTATTCATCCCTTTTCTGTCACTTTTCTCCCACTATCTATTATCAATCAAAAGGCTACACACCATGTTCTCCTTGGCACACTATATCAGGGTTAAGTGGAAGAGCATTTTCGTAGTGAAGCTACTGTTTCTGTACAGAAAATGAACTTCGCCCTTCATTTTCAAAAAATCTGTTCATTTTTATTTATAAAATGTATAAGTATAAGTAATCCTTGAAAATAATAAAGACCTTTATTATTATTATTATTATTATTATTATTATTATTATTATTATTATTATTATTATTATAACATAAAAACAGTATCCACATTATAACGTCTAGCAGGGGGTTGACCAGCAGGCTTGAAGTTGGGGAGACGGTGAACATTTTCAATTGGTGATCCCTAAATGACTTGTGTTGATAATGAATGATTGCCTTATCGACTCGAGTACTATTTATATTCGGAATCGATGCTAGGTCCGCAATTTTGAGCGATAAGAATGATCGTTACCTTTCGATACTGCTTACCTAGGTATTATCGCGCGGTAAGCGTTTTTTTGCGAATTATAAAGGAACTGACGCCTATGAACTCCGCTGACCTCATCAAAACTACAATGTTACTGAATGTTTCAATTTGGAAAAATTAATTCATAGTAAAAGGTCTTGAAATGAACGGGAGTGATGTAAATTCATAGGCTCTTATATTTCTTGACGATATTCGGCAAATACGTCATACTGATGACGAGATTGCAGAAAAAAATTCAGATATTGCCAACGCACTCAACGATTATTATATTAATGTAGGTATAGAGATGGCGATTAAAATAACTCATAAGGAAATAGGGCACCAAATTCGGCCAACAGTCCACCCTTTTTTTCTAGAACCAACAAACCATATCGAGATTGAGAAAATTATTTCAAATCTCAAAATGAACGAACAAGGCCCCTGGCTACGACTCTGTCAGAACTTTCAGATTTATCTCCTCACAAATATATCATCAATTAACGTATATAATTAATATGATGATACACACTGGTAAAGTTCCAGAGGAATTCAAATTGGCGGTATTGAAACCACTATGAAAAAGGAGATAAAACTTTACCTATCAACTACAGACCTATCTCGCTGATCACTACCATTACAAAAATTTCCGAAAGAGTAATGAAACTGAGATTGAACAAATATTTGAAAAAATATTAATTATTATCGGAAAATCAATTCAGATTCATAGTAGGAACATCTACGGATGACGCCATCAGTAATCTTCTGAAGAGTGTATACCTGGCAGTCGAGGATGGGGACCCAGCCCTGTGCATCTTTCTTGATATCTCCAAGGCATTCGACACGGTGGATCACACCCTGATGTTGGAAGCATTGGAGAGGATGGTAATACAGGAAACTCCTCACAGACTCTTCCCAAATTACTCATCTGATAGGAAAAAATTTGTACAAATTCGTGAAACCAGCAGTAATGAGCAAGTGGTTTTGACAATGGTGAGGATATACAGTAAGAATAATAAATCTTCCACGTTCTTCGTAATCGTTTTGGATCCTTCAACCCAACACACCTGATATTGCAAAACATTACGATTTCACTCCAATATAATCTATATTTTAGAATTTTCACTTCATTTCACCCTATCAAATAAATAGTATGATAATAAAACGCCAATAACCAATATCTCTCATTCCCACATCCATCTTCATAAAATTGACATAACAAATGACAAGACATCGTCACAAACACAGTGACATGAAACAAAATATCAAGATTTCAAATAAAGGCATACTTGCTTACTGAAGGAAGTCTTAGGCCCGGTTTCACCAAAAACGTTAATCTCTACTCAGCTCTAAAGTGAGGCTTCAGAGTGCTTCAGATCACGATTAACATATTGAACCGTTTCACCACACTCCAAAGCGCGATTAAAGGTGGATTCATGCAAGCATAAATTAAAACTTAAATGAATTCAAATCTAAAACTATCATTATGAAACTATGTAATGTAATGGGAGTGTTCATACAGAAAACTATGCAATTAAAATTCAAATTGAAACTGAGAAAGATGGCCAACATTCAACTAAGAAATTGATTCCTTCCATAAACTCAAAGCAGCGCATGCGTCAAATTGTCAAATATCAAGAAATATCCGATTGACACCATATTGACACTTGAAAAATGCTCGATGAACGACAAAAATCATGTGGATTTCGAAAACAAATTGGCCAAAGAAAATGCTTGGCAAACAATTTCAGAAATCATGCATGATAGTGGTAAGTAGGTTATCATTGCTGTTCGTGTACAAAGTGATAAATCAATTGATGTTTTCAGTTGAAAATGTATCTGCCAGGTGGGTAATTTCAAGAAATAGATATGCGAAAAAAAAAAGAAAAAAAAAACAAAGCCCTCAGGAAGTGGAGCATATCAACCTTGGCATCTTTTTAAAAAAATGCAATTCTTGGACAATTTCTACAACCTAAGGAGGTGATATTTTTGAATATTTACTTTGAGGGACTTTCAATGTTTCCTTTTAAGGACCCTAGGAAATGTCTCCTCCACTCCAGCATGCTCTGCTTCAAAAATATCTGACGAATCATCCCAACAGTCGTCACCCTGGAATGATGCGATATTCATTGAAGCAGATGACATGGTGGAAATTGACAATAACCTGACACAGACACGCCAGGACATACCAACACCAATGGATGTACATTTACCTGTTACAGCCATGAAAGAGCTTTCTGAATATGAAGAAAATATTAGAAAGTTGAGAGGAAAGAAGAGTAAATCCTCCAATAAATCATTGGAGGAGACAATTACTAAAGCTTTTGATCAAATAGGTAAGTACCTAGAATCTACGAAGAAGACGAAGATGAGGATGATTTCTTCGGCAGATCAATAGGCAAATCTGTACACACAATAAAGAATAAAAAAATGAAAGCTAAAGCAAAGGTTTATCTTTACCAAACCCTAGAAAAATATTTGAAAGACTACACTGAGAAAAAAAACGAATAACGGTTATTAGAAATTCGATAACCTTCATACAAAACTTCAATTAAATAGGGGACAGCCTAGTTGTCTTATTATTCTTATTCAATTCATTTTGCTACGACAACTCAATAACAGTTATCAAAGAATTTAATTAGGTATGTCTCTAAGGCTTCACCATGAACGAATTATGATCATTCGATAAGGTGTATTGATTCGATCGAAGGGTTGAATTGATGTCATTCAGTACTTTAATTACCAGCATTGCCAAACTCAATATCTATAATTGCAGACTCTCGTTGCATTCTTCTGGTAACCCAATAGGTATCATTCAAGACTTGCGTTAGGATAATTAACTAGTATAGTTGCTGTTATTCTCTCAAACCCATGACTGGCATTAAATTAATTAATTAAAGTAATTAAATTAATTAATTAAAGTAATTAATCAATTCAGTTATGTCAAGCTGATAAGCGAATCATTTTTCATCAAAAAATCATAGGAAATAAATAAACATTATATATTACATTCATTTTTTTGGAGCTTCTTCAGTGGAGATTACTCCAAATCGTTTTCACCTTCACTTTCCTCTTCTGTACATAATTGAGAGAGTATCACTAAGATACGAATTATCTATCAAGATTCACATCAATATTCTGTCTATATTGACTATTGCTTCGAACTTTGACTTGTGTAAAATAATTTAATAAGGACAGGTCATGCTGTACCCAGAGGAAAAAGCAATAATTGATATTAACAGAATATTGCTGAGTCTTGATAGAAAATTGTATCCTAATGATACTCTCTCAATAACAGGAAAGGATGTCTATATAGGCAAAACAAATTGAAGTAGCCAAACTAAAAAGAAGTTCAAAAAAATGAACCCAATAGATGATATTTATTAATTTTCTAAAATTTGTTGATGGAAAATGATTTGATTATCAACTTGACCTAACTGGATTCGTTTAGGATTGGTTCAGGACTACTTTTACTGTTCTAATGAAAATTCACTGATGCAACCAAAATTAAATACCTACTTCTGTTGATGAAAGGCAATGAAAATATAAAATCAGAAAAAAAGTATTTTTATTCAGCACACAATCATACAAATTTTTATTGGTTCAACCAAAATAAACAATAACTCCATTCAATGAGTGGAAATGGTTTGACAAAATAAATTAATTTCTTGAAGAATACCTACAAGCTAAAATAATAGGAACAAATTGGTATATCTACATTCAAGAGACCTATACCTTAAATCTCAACTATAACTGAGTTTAAAAAAAAATAAATAATAATATACCTATCAAATCAAAATATCACTCCTAGGGATAGCTGTCTCGAGTCAACTTGGTACTATTTTGCTGAAAAAATGTATGTGGAACTCAAATATTCTTTGCGGGTTACAAATAAACGTTCTTTTCGATGCATATGATATACAGGGTGTAACAAATTCGTGACTAAGCATGGGGATCTTGGTATACCTTCTCCCCAAGAGATACAAAGTAGGTCAAATTAGGGCAAGGTTGCGCTATTTCATGCTCAACAAAATGATGCTTCGAAGTTCCAATCATTTCTGGGTATGCACAAACAAAATTGTGCAAAATAGTTGTCATTCATTCATCAGTTTATTTAAAGAGATATTCTGAAATAAATGACACGTCATCATTATCACTTTTTCTCCTCCACAAAAAGGAATTGTCAAATTGAAAATCCGACGTTTCTACTTCAAGCAGCCATCACCATCAACTTCATCTTCTTACATAGGGACCTGGATTTTTTATTTTGTCTTTCGATATTTTTTGATCTCCTCGATACGATGATGCAACAACAACAATAATCAACCAACCAATTTTTACCACTGAAATATTGATTTGATTTTTGTAGTAAATCATTGTATCGAGGAGGTCGAGAACTACCGAAAAACGAAATGAAAAATCAAGGTCCGTTTTTAAAAAATAAAGCTGGTGGCTGCTTGAAGTAGAAACGTCGTGACAATGATGAAGTGTCATTCATTCCAAAATATCTCTTCAAATAAACTGATGAGAAATTATTGAAAAGAATTTTGCACAATTTTGTTATTCTGTGGATGTCTCCGGAAATGATTGGAAATTTTCAAACTTTGAAGCAGCATTTCTTTGAGCTTGAAAAAGCGTAACTTTGTCCTGATTTGACCGACTCTGTATCTCTTAAGGGTACCGAGATCCAACTGCTCAGCCACGAATTTGTTACACCCTTTGTAGACAATTTCTCGATTATTTTAGTTTCTGGTAGATCTCTTTCTCAAAATTCCGACTGAACTAGCTCGAGTAGGTGGACTATTTTCGATAACCTCTTCGTGCATTTTCCACTGACATGAAGTGTACAGGAGAAAATGTCTAGATTGTTTATGATAATTGAAAACCAATCACAGGGAATTGAAACGAAGTTGTTAGTTGCAACAGAATATTTGAGGCACATTTGAAAGATGGTTGGAGACAGTGTACTCATATGAAATATAACATACTAAAAATAGATGTTTATGAGAAAAGTGTGATGTATCTTTTACCATTACGTAGAACAGTTCCAAATGTGTCAAAATAATAAATATCATTCAGTAATATATACTGTATATCATGAGATTCTTTCACTTCATAAGCAAATAAATGTTCACAAAAGCTTATATTTTCTACTATGTTATAAATGAAACAAATATGTTTTTCTTCACTTATTATTATTGCTGTGATAATTCCAAATTTTGGATATTCATCACAAGAAATCACAATTGCATCTTTTATTTTGAAAACTGTATTATTATAAGTTATTCTGTGCACATTGATGACATTTGTTTTGAACTCTTCTAAATGAATACTTGAAAGAATGTCATTGATGTTACTATTCGAGGGTTTGTTCTGTGAAAATGAGATTGAATTCACTAAACCTTCCTTATCAACCAATCGTGAAGCCAACTGTAATTGATGTTTCACAGCAAGTGTATGGGTAATATTAACTCTAGAAGAAACAACATTGGCAGCAAGTTTAAGCTGTCGATGCTTAGATTCATATCTCAAAGTTATAGTTTTCACTAATGGACCAACTTTGTTGATAATTGATGGATAATGTGTCATGAAATGAAACTTGGGTTTCAGAGGCAGAGAAAATAATTTCATATAAAGTGCATGATGATGACTTATCAATTCAGTTAATTCTTTACACATAGCTGATGTAACAAAGTTGCTCAGTACAATTCTCAATATCTTTCTTAAATAAATATAGAGCTGCCAATGTTTGTTACCTACTGGTATCAAATTCCCAAGAATCAAACCTGCATGTAGAATGAAATTCTTCATTTCAGATGCAGACATTCTCAAAGACTTTTTCTTCAGATTTTCATGGGAAATAAGTGGTGGTTTGTTATGATTTGCAGTGAAGCTATAGAATTGTATCTTATTGTTCAAAATTTCTAGAGAGAAATATTTATCTACGATGACGAATTGATACAATAGCTCACACATAATAAATACCCCTACTCCCTCAAAAATGTCGTGCGCTATATCAACGCAATAGTTTTCCGTGACATGGAAGAGATCAATATTATTTAAAATCGGGGAGAAATGTATTCCAGTTGAATAAGAGTTATTGGCTGCTAAATCGCTTGAATAATTGTCAATATTTCGTAATTTTGTTGAATTCTCAATGGTTGATATTTCTGTTTCTGCTCGGATGAGCTTACAGAAACGACAAAATGAATTTGACCGGAATCCTGCTTTGAAACCAAGTATTGTATTGAGGCCAAGATTATCACCCAAAAATAAGGCAGTACAAAAATATAATCTCACATTTTTATCAGGTAATTTCACAGTGATCCCCTCTCTTTTCAAATGGTTTAATTCAAATACCATTTTTCTGAATAACACATTTTCACCAAATTCTTTCAAGTCTGATGCATGGAATAAAGATATCAAAAATATGTTCTCTAAACGTGATTCAAATGCTGGTGGCAAACATGCAATTGAACAGTAAATGGCACCTAATTTATGGATACCTGAATGAGAGCCAAGGGGATTTCCACTTTCAAACTCATCAAAATATATGAATAATGGTATGACAATATCATTTTCCTCATAAACATCAATTTTCGCTTTCCAAAATTTGGTCTGAACTATATTTTGTATTGATGGTTCACTTCTCAACTTTTCCATTTACTGAATAGTTTCAAGTAAGATATTTGGTAAAGACATGAATTTTTCTAGAACATTCCTTAATAGAATATGTTGAGCAGTATAATTTTTTGGAGATGGTTCTGATTTTTTATTATTTACCAAACGCTGACCAATGACATATTCAATAGGTTTTATGTAATATCCTGATTCTTCCAAATATTTCAATCGTAAATGTTCACTTCTGAAGTCATCAAACATGTTTTCTAATTCTTCCATAAATTTCCTGAATTGGTCTTTATCAATATCAGATATAGAATATTTTTGTGAAACTTGTTCTAGAAAAAACTTCTTGAAAATATTCAGTGGTTTTCCAAGTAATTCACTCACATAATTCATTACTTTTTGAATATCTTTCCTGCAGAAAGTTTTTTCATTGTAAAGTTTGCAAATGAATGAAATATTATTCTGTATGATTGCATTTTTGAATTCACTGTGTAAATCAACAATGTCTCCATCTGCAATGATTTTGGAAACAGTTATAGAATGCTGAGTTTCTTCAAAAACTCCATTTCCATCATCTGAATGACTGACTTCCTTACTGAGAGTAGAAACTTCTGAATTACATGTTTGGTGACAACTTACATGATTTTTCAAATGTTTACGAAAGGAATTTAATGATGGAAAATTTCTTTTACAGTTTCCATCAGCACAAAAGTAAAGGCTATTAGCATCACATCTATGGATAATTTTCAAATGAACAATTAGAGCATTAATTGTGAAAAAACGATTATAACAAATGCTACAGTTCGGCATTTTATGAGTGATAACTAAAACATTACTTCACAAGGTACAAAAATAAATGATGACTAGTCAACTAATTCAAGCCAGGAACTGCAATCAAAGAGTGAAACTATTAGGTCCTACTTCATACTCAAATGATATGCTAAATCAGATATGAGAGTTACCGTTGATGGGCATTTTTTTGTTGACTTCATGGAAAAAACTAAGTCTTGGATGAATAACCACACATGCTCACATTCAGTAGGGTACTCCACATCCAGGGCATGGAAAAATTTGAACAATAACTCCAGTGTTCTTATTGCAGACTCAAGTTTGTATTTGACATCGTCAATAACGATATAAAAGTTCTTGGTTTCATTAACTATAACAGCAAATGGTTGCATGGTCATTCCATAACTCCTCAATTTGGTCCTTCTAGTAGTTATCCTCTCTTCTAGCTCATCATAGTTCTAGAAATAATATATTCAAGAATGACATGGAGACATGGAGAAATATTTAAAAAATCAATATCCACTTGATATTTGTATATAACATTATTCGTGATATACAGGGTGTCCCATAATTAGCGTGCAATATTTCACCAGCATATTTATTTAACGATCAAAAATAAAGAGAGGTTCCTATGAACTTGGGTTGAAAAATGCTTCATAAATTACCTTGCATGTTATCGTTCAAATCGATTTTGCTCTAGAACTGCGCTTCCTATAAGAGTTAAACAAAGGAACCTTTTCATGCAAAAGGGTTCAGAGTTTCATGATTTTATGAGTTGTATGATGAAGTTGCAGAAAAACTGCAATTAAAAAAGTTGGGGTGATTTTACGCCACAGCCCCCACAGTTTGACCAATTTCTGGATGAAATTTTGAAATTATGATCATCGCATATTATTAAACATAAAAAGATTAGCCGACGTGCAGAATTTCATAATTCTGCTATCAACAGTTTATGAGATTCAAAATAAAAACCATCTTCAGGGTACTATCGGAGTACTAGACCCAAGTTTATGGGAACTTTTTTTCTTATTGTTGATCGTAAAATCTGTTGGTGAAGTATTGCACGCTAATTATGAGACACGCTGTATACGATTTAGAAGTTATGGGGAAGGCAGGCATTGGACAATTTGTATTTGATTATAAATTCCACCTTGATCAAACTCAACAATACACAGTTGCTAATGACTAACCGTGACATGTAGAAAAAAACTCTCCTGAACTTCAGATCTAGTGGGTTTCCATGTAATGCCCTTTCTGTTTTTTTTTAGGGTTATTGGAGAAAACAGAAAAGGAAGAATGAGCAGAGCTTCTGTTGATTCATCTGAAAATGAGACCAGAAACAATAATTCAATTCAATTTTTCTTAAAAAATACAGGTGTATTCATTCAGAATGATTTTAATTTTATCAATCCAGGATAACTTGGTATGGATGAATGTTTTGGGTAATGATCAGGATGATTTTCTGCTCGAACAATGGAAGAAATCAAAATTGAAAAATAAAATGCAAAAAACCTCACCTTTCCTTGAATCAATTTCGATTTTTCGTTCCGCAGCCTCTTTCAATATAGCTTGTGCCACTTTAGGAAATTCTGAATATATTCGATCGATTTTATCAGGGAACCTATTATTGAAATCTGTTTCGATCTGAAAATAAATATGAATATACAAATAGGTACCTATTTTGAAAGGGTAGTCTTTGCTGTCAAGTTAGGTTCAAGCTTGTGAATATTGGAAGTTGCAACAAAAAGAATAGTTGACTCTTCAATGTTCTTCCAAAATGTTTTAGATATTTTCAATATTTTTAAGAAACAACCGAGGAAACAACCTCAATCAATATTTTTTCAATGTACCTCATTTGAAGATTATATTCTTCGAAATACAATATTATATTCTTCATTGTAGTTTCTCTGATGATGGAAATGAAGCTATACAAAAGCTCAGACAAACTTTAAAGTCTACTTTTCTCTTTGCTGCAATCCCCAATATTCACTAGCCTATACATACACATAGGAGTTGATAGCGGAGACAGTATCTTGATGAAATAAAATAAGGAAAACACTTAAAAACATTTAAGGAGCAGTAAGACCTAGATGCATGTTTTCAGTATTATTGCACATCATTAATTATCTACCAACAGCATTGCATACTAATTAATATAACACTGTTGAAACCTGAGAGAAACTTAATTTGCTCTAACTAGGCTCTTACATTCCCGTTTACTGGTATCAACATTAATTTAGGTTATTTTTTTCATACTCACCAGTTCAATGCCAGAATTCATTCTGAGACATGGGAAGTCATTGAATATTTTGGAAAGTTCAGTGTTCTGGTACAATTTACGCCTAAGCTTATGTGTGTCTTCCCAAGCTGACAGAATTTTAGTGTATGGCTCTACACCTACTTTCAGAAAATCTAATTGTTTCATGTTCTCGATGTTCTCCTCAGGACTCATTCTCTTTTCAATTTCTAGAGGTTTCTTTTGAGCATTTGCCAACCGTAAAGCAGCCCTCACATTCACATACCTGCACCATAATTTGCCTTTTGGCCCAGAACCTTTCTTTGATTTTTCTCCCCCAGCTGAGTATGGGATATAATAAGTTTCTGTTAGTTCATTTTCGAAAACCCTTTCAATTTCTTCACAAACTTGCACGAACTGGTGTGCTCTTAGACTGAAAGAGACAATTTGTGAAAAAAATAGGTGTACATTATAAGATACCAATTTGACTGTAAACGATGATCGAGTGTCTAGAATGGTGAAAAGGAAAGTCACTTACTCAGGACCAAACAGAGAAATCAGTTCATTAACTATGACCTTGCATAGTTTTTGGCGGTGATCATTATTTAGTTTCTTCTTATTCAGTATAACAATTTTACCATCAGTATATTTTTCTAACAAAGTGACCAGTCCCTACAGAAAATTTTCAAGTGAGATAGAGTGATATAATATTCCAAGGATCAAATTATTCAACCAATAATAAGATGAGGTTCCTCAAAAATTAAATATAGGACAAAAAGGTAATAACTCACTTGAGGAAATATACTCTGAGATGTTCTTTGTACTTTTTTGTGCCTACTGAGGTTCATATCTTCACCCTTTCTTTTGTCATTTGGAATCTCTTCTATTTCCATTCCACTTTTGTCGAATAATAAACTTCTCATCTCCTCATCTGGTTCAAATATATATGAACTTGAAGGGGTAGAGATGATGGAAGATGCTATGCTCGGATCTATGGATGCATCTTGGGATGTATCTACCTAAAACAGTATTGAAAGATACAAACACTGAAATATGTACTCACCAATGACTATATTTGTGCCCTATTGAGTAGATTGAAATATACAGGGTGTATGAAAATCATCATATTTCAAGCTTTCTTGAACAAAAATTTTAAAAGGGAGAAACTTGCTGAAATTAGGATTTCAGAAAACATACATACTTACCATTATTAGCCCAGAATTATTAGACACATTTTCTCTCGTATTTTCTTTATTCGATGATTTCAGATCATTGAACAGTTTTGTAAAAAGTAGCCTGGGTCCTGCTTTTTCAAAAATATTTCTTATGGTTTCATCGTCCAGCAATGCGAAACTGGAATCATCAATCCCTTCTTCTGAAAAATAAAATCAACCTTTCCAACTAATTGAACAGATGAGTTAATTATCGAAGCATCTCTCTCTTTCTCTCTCTCTCTTTCTCTCTCTCTTTCTATCTCTTTCTCTCTTTCTCTCTTTCTCTCTTTCTCTCTTTCTCTCTCTCTTCTCTCTTTCTCTCTTTCTCTCTTTCTCTCTTTCTCTCTTTCTCTCTCTTCTCTTCTCTTTCTCTCTTTCTCTCTTTCTCTCCCTCTCTCTTTCTCTCTCCCTCTCTCTCCCTCTCTCTTTCTCTCTCTCTCAGACTCTCTTTATTTCTCTCTCACACTCTCTTTATTTCTCTCTCACACTCTCTTTATCTCTCTCTCACACTCTCTTCATTTCTCTCACACTCTTTATCTCTCTCACACTTTATCTCTCTCTCACACTCTCTTTATCTCTCTCTCTCTCTCTCTTTCTCTCTCTTTCTCTCTCTCTTTCTCACTCTCTTTATCTCTTTCTCACTCTCTTTATCTCTCTCTATCTCTCTCTATTTCTCTCTCTTTCTCTCTCTTTCTCTCTCTCTCTTTCTCTCACTCTTTCTCTCTCTCTCTCTCTCTCTCTCTCACATTCTCTTTATCTCTTTCACACTATCTTTATCTTTCACACTATCTTTATCTCTCACACTATCTTTATCTCTCTCACACTCTCTTTATCTCTCTTACACTCTCTTTATCTCTCTCACACTCTCTTTATCTCTCTCACACTATCTTTATTTCTCTCACACTCTCTTTATCTCTCTCACACTCTCTTTATCTCTCTCACACTCTCTTTATCTCTCTCACACTCTCTTTATCTATCTCTTTCTTTCTTCATCTCTCTCACACTCTCTTTATCTCTCTCACACTCTCTTTATCTCTCTCACACTCTCTTCATCTCTCTCTTTCTCACTATCTTTATCTCTATCTCTCTATCTCTCTTTCTCTCTATTTCTCTCTCTCTCTCTCTCTCCCTCTCTCTTTCTCTCTCTCACACTCTCTTTATTCCTTTCTCTCTCACACTCTCTTTATTTCTCTCTTTCACACTCTCTTTATCTCTCTCACACTCTCTTCATTTCTCTCTCACACTCTTTATCTATCTCTCTATCTCACACTCACTTTATCTCTCTCACACTCTCTTTATCTCTCTCTCTTTTTCTCACTCTCTTTATCTCTATCTATCTCTCTCTCTATCTCCCTCTCTCTACCTACCTCTCTATATGACTCTCTATCTCTCTCTCACATGAGAAGATAGAGAATCTGAATTCGGACACCCTATAAATTAATATTAGTACAACAAAGAAGTTCAAACCATTGAGAGTTAAAACCAAAGTGGAACATATTTGCTTTTTTTATGGTATAGGTAGGTATAATCCAGAATGCCAAATGGGCATCTCTCTCTTCTCACTCTACATCAACAGGGTGTCTCTCATTGAGAAAATAAAAAATCTTATTTTGGCCACCCTGTAAATATACAGGGTGGTTCAAGTTGCAGAAACTGAAATGGGGTGATAGATCGCATTTCAATCAAAAAAGTTCATAAGAACATGGATCCGATCTCGATCAGTAGCGGAGCTACAGGGGGTTAAAGTCTCGGTTGAAGTATAATGATTTTTTTCTATTAATTGAAATATCTCGCTCACTTTTGAAGATATCAATCTGAAATTTGGTGTGGTTGATACTTCCCAGGAGATCATCATTTGTAGCATTTTAAAGATTTTAACCCCTGTAGCTCCGCTACTGATCGAGACCGGACCCATGTTTATATATGAACTTTTTTGATTAAAATGATGAGATCTATCACGCATTTCAGTTTCTGCCTTAAAACTTGAACCACCCTGTATAAGCAGTAGGTATATACATCAAAGAAGTTCAACCTATTGAGAGTTTTAGAACCAAAGCAGAATATAGGTAGGTAGGTATTTGCATTTGCTTATTTTATGGTTTAGGTTAATCGAGAAAGCCAGATGGGTTAGATTGAAATAACATTCGATTTTCACCTGAAGGTCACAAGTGTGGATTTATGTATAGCATCATTTAACAATTATCATGGTAACAATAATTATCAATTAACAATTATTATCATTTATGAGTTGATGAACTCCATATTTTCAGATTAATAAGTAGAATGTTGGCCCAATAGATGTTGGCCAACTTTTAGGTAGGTACTAACTTTTTACCGTTAAATGAACGAAATTTTCCTATTGTGCGCAGCCTAGTATGGACTAAGGTACCTTGATGTCAATTTGACGTATTTGAAGATGACAAATACGTCAAATTTTCATCAAGGTACCCTAGTATGGACATGATCGCGGATTGGTCCGCCGGAAACGTAATTAACCTAAAAATAAAAATTATTCATTAATTAGTTCATCATAATTTTATATTTGTTTCATTGCGTGTTGTTGATGTGAGTATGTGTATCGTGAAATATAGTGCAAAAAAATAATGAAACAAAAATAGAAATTGATGTTATGATAGGTACCTACCATCTTTGGAACTGACTTGTGCGCATGCGTACTGCGTACTATTTATTTTTGATTTTTGATTTGTTGTGCACATGTAGAGCTGTTGAGCATAAATGGTAATAACCTTCTGGGTCTGGCTAGTTAAATGTTAAATGATGCCGAATAAATCCACACGTTCACTGTCATCTCATCGAATTTTGTATGTGCATTGAATATTACACTGATGAAGAATATACCCGTCATGCTGGGTTTATAGATTCAACTAAACTAAGAATTCAACTAACAATTAAGAACTAAGAATGTTGAATACACAAGAACATAATATAGGGTTTATACATTTACATCTGTCATTTAAATTAAGAATTAATAATTACAAAGTTGGCCAACTTTCAACTTAACAACTAAGAATTAAGAATTTTGTTGAGAAAACATGCAGAACATGACAAACTGGTGACAAATGCTGACAAAAAGAGTTGTTGATGGATTTTAGAATGTCAGTAAATATCATTGTTGAATTTTGTGGGCTTGTTATACAAAGTGAAATTTGGTGAAATTTCAGGTTCAAAACTTTTTCATGTTCTTGTGATTGCTCCATTAAAATACCCCATAAAATAGCCTATAATTGAAATTTTTCACAAATATTTGACAAGGATTATGAATATCAAGGCATTTTGAAAATGATGGAAGCTTAGTTTTTAGTAGATGTGTATAAACACCTTCCTAATTCTCTAATTGTAATTCTTAATTATTAATTCATAATTGTTAGTTTAGTTGAATCTATAAACCCAGCATCATGATTGTATAAAATGAAGATAGATAGGTAGGTACTCAACCTTAATTATTACCTTCGAATGCGGAAACGTACTCGCAGAATCCCCACTCTATCAGTTGGAGTTGATAGTCCATGTTGCAGTAGGTACTTGCAGCTCGCAGTTTGCAGTTTCGCAGTTTCAGTTTCACTATCACTTGGACACAAACTCTATTTAATCCGTTAATTGTTCAATTGTTGTAGTTGTAGGCTTTGTGCGATTGTAGATCTTCTCTCACTATGAAACACAGCGTCACAGCCACAGCGACAGCGAAAACCATGCGACATGCGAAAACCGAAAGATTCACTTCACACAACTGACCCCTACACTGACCTACTTAGCACTTAGCAGCAGGAACGCCAACGGCCAAACGCAAATAAATGCCGGGATTGCAGGATGCCGCGAAAGCGCAAAAAACTGCGGGGCTGGTACCATTGTTGCCAACCTTCCAAATACGTTTTGTCCTACACGAACCTATTAGAATTCTCTACATTGGAAAAAAATCCTTACAACTCATTTATATTCAAAGGAACGTTATTTTTATATAACTGATCTAGCAAATTGAATTCTTCAGTGATATAAGGGTGATATTTAATATTAATTTCAAGGTTCAAAAATCCATTTAGATAGAAAACACGTATTTTTTATGAAACGGGGGTTTACAAAAATAAAATAATCGATTCGACAGTAACTCAATATTGCAAATTATAGGTATCTCAGGAAGGTATTTTTGACACATTTTGTTTTCATAACTACATGTATGCGTATACAAGAACAGTCGAAAATTCCCCACAATTCTGGACTATTCAAAAATCTGTCCTCACATCTCAACGCACCAATAATTTGAACAAAATGTTTTCTACATGTAGGGAATATGCCTACGAGTAGTACGAGTTGACATCACTGTCGTACCCGAACATGGCGCGAACGCGTTCGTCTACGATCGCCATACATTTTCACAATAAAAGTAATTAGATAACGAATTACGGTTATTAGATTAAAAATCACTCGACTGCTTTCATTATCATAGGGTATGATCTTATTATCCTTACAAGACGTCTAATGAGGCTTATTGGTGTACTCTCTATAAAACGTCTCTAATTGTGATAACTAGTCGTTTGCGCTATTTTTATACATGACATGGGTGAACATCATTAGATATTGAATGACTATAATCAACAAAGACATAATAAGACGATTTAATTAGAGCTTTTTCCTCAGTGTAATTATTTTTATGTGATATTTTTTTATTTCTATTATCAATGAATTTTTTGTGATAATTTTCTGAAGATTGCTGGAGTTTTGTTTCATTTTTCAGAATTTTTCACCTTTTCAATTTCCATTTTGTTTTTGAGAATTCCATTTTATTTTATTCATTATTGTTTTGTTTCAGAGAATTTCATTTTATTTTAACCTGATATTTTAACTATTATTATATTGTTCAAAGAATTTTGTTTCATTTTGATAATATTTATTTTGTTTTCAAACTTTGTCTTGATGTGATAGCAATAAAACACTGATATATGTGAGCATTTTTTTATTTCAATCAATATAGTTTGGTCACCTTGGTTTAAACATAAAAAACAAACTTTTTCAATCATGAATTCATAATGGCACTGAACCTTTCATTACAAGATCCAACTGCCAAGGGAGACTTCCAATGGGTGACATGAAATATGTTTTCAGAATGTCTCTATTTGCTCTTACATTTCTTGTAGAGTTATTAGCTCCAATACGACCAATAGATCTTAAAAAGTTTTGTTCAGATCTCCACTGCCCCATTTTCATTTCACCACCAGGTCCTTCTACATCCATATACCCAGTGGGGCAATACCTTCTTTCATCATCTGGCAGTCATTCTTCTTCACACTGCAAAAAATCATGCAATGCAACAGTCGCTCGAACAATTAGTTAAGCTGATGCAATGTCTGCTATGATGGGTCCTCTTATTATTCTCCACCTCTGCACGAGTATACCAAAAGTATTCTCTATATTTCGCCTAGCACGAGAAAGTCTATAATTGAAAATTTTCATTCCCACTGGTAATTTTGTTCCTGGATATGGCCTCATGATGTTTTCATGGAGTGGAAATGCTTCATCGGCAACCAGAAAACATGGTAAAATAATTGATGTGTTTGGTGAAACTTTTGGCCCAGGTATTGGGAGCTGCTTTCTAAAAGCATCACATGTTGCCATCAGTATGAGGCTGAAATAATAATAATGTAATGATAATGCAACTTGTATGTGACCTGTAATAATTATTACCTGAATGATTTCTTGTATGAGAAATACTCCGAAACTGTTTTGTATGGTGTACAGTGCTTTCCATCCAAAGCACTAATACAATTTGGAATATTCCATTTTTGGAAGAAAGTTCCTGAAATCTCATTGAAATCTTCTTCAGTGGGAGATGGCAAAAATATGGGTGATAAGTGTTTCCATATTGCATCACATGTTTCTTGAATTATGTAATGGACAGTCGATTTTTCAATGAAATAATTCCTTGCCATTTCCCTCATCGACATACCCTCAGCAAGAAAGCTAAAACAGATTAGTACAGAATAATAATAGCATCACAATAACGAGAGATTAATAACTCACTGTAGGGTTAATGCCAAGCGTAGCTCAGGTTTGAGAGCATTTCTTCTGTGGGGACAAGTCAGCGGACACCATATTCAGAAGAATTCAGTATAGGAAAAGAATTCTTCTTCGTCATTTGTTTTCATATACTGAAAAAGCTTCTCAAATTGCCCATATTGGCTTCGGAATTTCAGAATAGGTTTAACACCATATCTTCTTATTCTACGATTTTTAAATACAGAACAGGCTCCCAGAAGCACCGATGCAATGAACAGTCTTATTGCTATACCACACTTCCTTCTCTTGTTAATAGTTTTCATTATTCAAAATTCTTCATTGTGAACAAAACAAAAATAGACAAATGTATACAAATTAAGGTTTAGGTTATGTTTTCTTTTTCTATCCACAGAACACAAAACACTTCATAGATTGACAGTTTTGGCATAAGATCAACCAATGATCGAACTTAATGCGCATGTCTAATAATATCTTAATTTCCTTAATTTTTGCTGTATGAACACCATCAAACTATAAATTTAAAATTCAATTAAATTTTAAATTCATTTTAGTTTAGTTGATCTTGCATGAATCCACCTTGAATCGAGCAATCGCGGTTCCGTGTGAATCGGCCATTTTTGGCGAGTTCATTTGTTAATCCAGATCAACTGCATGTTATTTCCTGATTTCGAAGGCATACCGAAGACTTTACGATCTTGTATTTGAAGACGATAGTGATGAAGAAGAATTTATTGTTCTACGTCCTCGATGGATCCAAGAAAGAGAAAATTATTTCCAAAACTTGGACAATGAAGATTTTGAGAGAAGGTTTCGACTGTCAAAAGAAGGAGCACTCCAAATACTGGGGAGCATTGAAGACCAAATAGAATTCGCAAATGACAAGTGAGTTTTATGATTCATTAAATTTTGTTATGAAGTTGATATAGTTAAGGCACAGATAAGCCAACAAGTTGGTTTAATCTGTGGTTGAGAAATTTGTATCATTTTAAATTTTCTAATTTTTTTCAGGAATGATTCTGTTTCACCAATGAATCAGTTATTGTGCAAGGTATTATGCAACGGGTTGTCACCAAATTACAGTTGCTGACTTCTCTGGAATCAGTAAATCAACAGCACATTGAATAATCCATAGAGTCAGTACTGCTATTGCCTCTCTGCGTCCTCTTCATATCAAATTTCCTGAAACTCCAGAGGAAATTCGAAGTACTCAGATGGATTTCATGGAGTGGAAAATAATGCTTCATCGGCAACCAGAAAACATGGTAAAATAATTGATGTGTTTGGTGAAACTTTTGGCCCAGGTATTGGGAGCTGCTTTCTCATTAATAAATTTCCAAAATGAGACTCCCTGAAAACTTGACTATCGTGAAGTGATCCTGATGAACCAATATCAACCATGGAGAACTTATAAAAAGCATCACATGTTGCCATCAGTATGAGGCTGAAATAATAATAATGTAATGATAATGCAACTTGTATGTGACCTGTAATAATTATTACCTGAATGATTTCTTGTATGAGAAATACTCCGAAACTGTTTTGTATGGTGCCTGAATCAGACAGTGCTTTCCATCCAAAGCACTAATACAATTTGGAATATTCCATTTTTGGAAGAAAGTTCCTGAAATCTCATTGAAATCTTCTTCAGTAGGAGATGGCAAAAATATGGGTGATAAGTGTTTCCATATTGCATCACATGTTTCTTGAATTATGTAATGGACAGTCGATTTTTCAATGAAATAATTCCTTGCCATTTCCCTCATCGACATACCCTCAGCAAGAAAGCTAAAACAGATTAGTACAGAATAATAATAGCATCACAATAACGAGAGATTAATAACTCACTGTAGGGTTAATGCCAAGCGTAGCTCAGGTTTGAGAGCATTTCTTCTGTGGGGACAAGTCAGCGGACACCATATTCAGAAGAATTCAGTATAGGAAAAGAATTCTTCTTCGTCATTTGTTTTCATATACTGAAAAAGCTTCTCAAATTGCCCATATTGGCTTCGGAATTTCAGAATAGGTTTAACACCATATCTTCTTATTCTACGATTTTTAAATACAGAACAGGCTCCCAGAAGCACCGATGCAATGAACAGTCTTATTGCTATACCACACTTCCTTCTCTTGTTAATAGTTTTCATTATTCAAAATTCTTCATTGTGAACAAAACAAAAATAGACATAGAGGAAATTCGAAGTACTCAGATGGATTTCTTCAATATTGTGCCAGCTTTCCTAGGGTTTTGGGTGCCATTGATTGCACACATATTAAAATTAATACCCCAGGTAAATCCTTCCCTGATTATTTTCTCAATTTCTTCAACTTTATTGTACTGTATTGCTTTAAGGTGGTGACAATGCAGAGTTGTTTCTTTGTAGGAAGGGCTACTTTTCCCTCAATATTCAAGCTGTATGCAAGTCAAACCTTGAATTCACAGATATAGTTGCCAGGTGGCCTGGCAGTACTCATGATTCCACTATATTCCGGAATTCATACCTAAAAGGTATGTTTGATGATGGTGCATATGGAAATGCTGTTTTAGTAGGAGATAGTGGATATTCCTACACAAAATACATGATGACACCATTCGATAATTGTAGAGTGGCAGGGCTAATAGATCTAAGTACCAAAACGCATTTTTTCCAGGAAAACAAGAAAAACTGCTTAGCAGTTAAATAGAACGAAATTTTTTATTCTTGATGATGTTAAGCCAATGTTCAACATGAACATTCAAATATTACATGAACAATTCAAAGGAAACTAACATATTTTTGCAGAACATTCGTCTTGAAAATGGGAAAGATTCAAGTGCCATGTTATAGTGATCGAAAATGATCTATCTCCATGATAACTTTAAGTTTTAGGCACTTATAATGTTTCTGAAAAACTTTAGGTTATCCTAAGCCATATAATCCAACATAGCTCTGATGTCTTTTTTTTAGAAATTTTCAGCGGTACTCTATCAGGTAAACTTGAAAATTCTGCTGAAATGATATCATGAATTTTATATGCCTTCTTCAGTATACGACATCTCTGCCATTCCATCAAATCACTGAAACTTTTTTTTGCAAGACATCACTTCAGGATCATCTTTGGTGATTCGCAACCATGAACCTTGGCTTATACCTATGTACTCGAAAGAGGCACTGTCATAGTCAAAAAATGTTTTTCTCCCATATCCATTACCTTAAAGTGGTGTGTTGGTCTTGCAGTTACAATACATTTCACGACTTCTTCAACATTCTATAATTTTGAAACTCTCGCACGTTCTTCGATGATTGCATATTCGCGATCTGCAGCAGAAAACTGTGTCCCGAAATAAAAAAATTGTGATCAATCGTATCGAACTTGCCACTGGCCACGAGAAAAATGTACAAAAACAGTAACATCCTGTTCTTCAACTGCTCTGCACAGTTATTACTCCATACGCACAACTTGCGTTTATAGGTATTGAGATGTCCAGTGTTCAGGGCTTGTAACAAGCATGTAGCCATCTGATTTTCACCTCGACCAGACTGACCTTCGTGCCAGACGCACATGATCCCATCAGCAGTGTCACTAACATGGATGCCAAACTTGTAGCACGACATCTGGCGGCTATAATACATGCTAGTGTGTGTTTGGGGGAGCAAAAAAAACTTTTTGTCTATCTATAGTCACGGTACAAGTGTCGCTTCCTGGTGAAGTGCTATTCCCAGAATCGGTCTTCACAGCCTTAAAAACATTCTCTACCTGTCTGTGATGCAATTCAAGTTGAATTTTGGCTTGTTTTGCAACAGTGACGTCTGTGCATTTACATTCTATGTTGAGGGAGTCACATGTCTTACACGTGTCAACTCGCGGCTTTGTGAAAGATACATTAGGAAAATCCTTCAATAAAACTCTTCGGTGAAACTTGTATGTAACAGTGGTGCCGGGGTGTTTCATTTTGTGAACAGCCTGTTCACGTTGTGGTCTGAGCTCAAATATTCCTTCTCTGATTCAATCCTGTTGTAATGGCTTTCCTCCCGTGGAAAGGTATTGATATGATCCTTCAAGATTTTCCTGACTTGCAGAGTATACTTGAAATGCTTGAAACCACCGCGCTTATCTTCAAAGGTTACACAACCAGCTTCCATTCTTTTGACGAGCGTGATAATCTTTTGCGGCTGGATGTCGAAAATTTCCATGAAGGTTTTATTACATACCCTTGTCAAATTCCCCTGCCCATCTAGGACGTTGACACTCATAGTTCACTACCTTCGGCTCTCTGCCTCCCCGTTGTAGGTGCCATGACGACGTCTCTGAACAGGAAAAATTTGAATAAGACCCATCAGATAGGATCCTTGTTCGTTCATTCCCAGTTTGTAGTATAATTCAAACAAAGTTTGCATTCTGCCCATCACATCTCGGCAACCAAATTTACACTTACAGGTCACCTGAAACAAAATTGATGTTTATCCCTGAAGTGAAAATGAATATTTGAGTTCACACTCACCGTGTTCGTTGGTGGTCGTCTCGCCAGTTTGTTTTTCTTACTTTTGCTAATCACGTATTCATTTCTACTCACTCTGGCTTCACTCTCCACTTTTCCTCGACGTTCTTTGTCGGTTTTTCCTCCCCTGGATGCCATCTCATCCATGTTGAGAACCGATCAACAAAATCGAACAATATCACACAGACTGGCGTACTGAGGGGATTTCATTCGTATGTATTGCTTGACCTTGCGTGGCACTAAGATCTGTTAGACGTGCAATGAGGTCACACCCTTAGCGGCTGAACGAAACTCTCGACTGTTTTTACAACGAAAGGATAGCGCATTGGCACTTGAATCATATAGGTCTGCATTGGCGTTGAAACATAGATGCTTCTGGTATAAAAAACTGAATTCTCGGAATTTTGGCACTCAGATCTATTAGCCCTGCCACTCTACAATTGTCTGAGCCCTGCTGAACAATTATACAATGAATCGCAAATAAGAACCAGAAACCCTGTGGAAAGATTTTTTGGAGTATGGAAAAGGCGATTTCCTTTATTATCATTAGGTCTCAGAGTTCATTTAGATTAAGTGTTTCCCATAATCATAGCAACAGCTGTTCTTCATAGCATCCTATGAAGACGAGGAGAATCTGTTCCACCATTTGAGCCTCAGTTTGAAGCTGATCCACCATGGGAAATTATAATGGCTCAGGGTGAAATGGGCGAAAATCCCATTGCAGTCATTCATCAGCCCTTGAACAGGAGGAGAAATCACCCTGAGCAACGAGAAAGACTTGGCATGGTACATCAATACTTCACAAGGTTCGTGTTTCCAGTCATTTAATGACCATTGAATATTGTACAATTTCAATATGGGCAAGGCAAATGCTCATTATACCCATTTCAGGTTGGTGAAAATGGGATTGCAAAACAGGAAAATTGGAAGGAACAGAGGAGAGGAACATGAAGAAAATCAAGTAAATGATCCACATCCACAAATGAGGCATTAGATGTGATACTATAAATATTTCATATTAGTGGTTGTTTTTATACCTACTGGATCAAATACTTCCAGACAATGTTCAATTGAATTAAACTTATGTCCAGGTGTATAATGTGACCAATCTCCATTCGAACCAGTATCATCCTGTGACAGTTTTAAATGAAAACAATGCTTATGAATAATATATTTAATTATGCATTATAGGACAATGACTTCTGAGAGGTATCTATTGAAAAATTGATTCATTTTGAATATCTCAAGTGAAACAAAATTCCCTTGGAATCATAGTCCAAAATCAAGTTTACATTCATTATAAAATTTCAATCAAGATATGAAACAGAAGCACAGGAAAATCTGAATTTCAGTTATGTATTTCAAGCTCTTTCAGAAATGTGGCAGTTTGAAATTGATTACTTATTGAAAAATGTTGACTGATTTTACTCACATTGAACTGACATTCCACAGGAACTTCTATCTCGACACTAAAATTGTGTTCATCTGCAATCATTATATCTGAAACAGAATAGATTACATCACTTTCTCCAAAATAATATGATTTGTATTTTAAAAAAGGTTTTGATGCTCTGGTCTACTTGCCTTTGTTCAAAACACTATCCGTATCATAAGGATTATTTAGCCCAGCCGTGTGAATCTGGCTGCCTGGCAGCTGGCAGTTGCTAGGATTTTCATCTGCCAGCATTTCCAATTTCACCCGAAGACCAGTGGCGTCACGTTTATTCAATAAAACTTACATCTGGCTGCCTGGCAGCAGGATTTCCATCTGCCAGGATTTCCGAAGTCACCCAAAGACCAGTGTCACGTTTTTTAATAAAAATTGTATTATGATGATTGAAAATTTTGAATAAATGTCTCATTCCCACATAAAGGCTGATCATATAGGCATTGGAATCTACATTGTTTTCCAAAATTGAAAGCAATAGGCAAATAATAAAAATATGATAATTGACTGACTGAACAATAATATATTAACATTTTGTTACACTTTTTATCAGGAAAGCTAGCAGGATTTAAGGTGATTCTGACATTGTTATATTTTATCAAACTTGGGAAATATATAGAAAAACCATTCTGTGTGGTAAACCAATTTCTTGCTGATGGGTTTGAGATGACATTTCACTCTTGAAAGGGATATTATATTATATTGGATAAAATCGAACCTTGTACGTCCCAATCGACTGTCAGGATGGAATGTGAAAAAAACAGTTCTTTGTGACATATTTTATCATATCTATGCGAAATAATTTCTTGCTAATGGGGATGAGTTGACGTTTCACCACTAAAACGAATAATATTTGAAAAAATCAAATCTAGTACTTCGCATACGACTGTAAGGATGAAATATGAAAAAAACTGTTCTTTGTGACATATTCGATCATGTCTATACGAAATAATTTCTTGCTAATGGGGATGAGTTGACGTTTCACCCGTAAAACGAATAATGTTTGAAAAGATCAAATCTAGTACTTCGCATTCGACTGTCAGGATGAAATATGAAAAAATAGTTCTTTGTGAAATATTTGATCAAATCTATACGGAATGATTTCTTGCAAATGGGGATGAGTTGACATTTCACCCCCAAAACGGATAATATTTGAAAAAATCAAATCTAGTACTTCGCATTCGACTGTCAGGATGAAATATGAAAAAAACAGTTCTTTGTGACATATTCGATCATATTTATACGGAATAATTTCTTACTAATGGGGATGAGTTGACGTTTCACCCCTAAAACGGATAATATTTGAACAAAACAAATCTAGTACTTTGCATTCGACTGTCAGGATGAAATATAAAAAAAAAACAGTTCTTTATGACATATTCGATCATATCTATACGGAATAATTTCTTGCTAATGAAATGACGTTTCATCCCTAAAACGGATAATATTTGAAAAAATCAAATCTAGTACTTCGCATTCGACTGTCGGGATGAAATATAAAAAAACAGTTTTTTGTGACATTTCCGATCATATCTATATGGAATAATTTCTTGCTAATGGGGATGAGTTGACGTTTCACTCCTAAAACGGATAATATTTGAAAAAATCGGATCTAGTACTTCGCATTCGACTGTCAGGATGAAATATAAAAAAAAACAGTTCTTCGTGACATATTTGATCAGTAGATAGTTTTTGCCGGTTCTGGGTCTCCCCCCAAGGCCAGAGGAGTGTGACCTTGGGGGGAGTGACCTTAGGGGGTGATCTTGAGAAGACGTGTCCTTGAGGAGTGAAGTGACCTTGGGGGAGTGACCTTGGGAGGGAGTGTCCTTGGGGAGTAGAATGACCTTGGGGAGTGACCTTGAGAGGAAGTGTCCTTGGGGAGTGAAGTGACCTCGGGGAGAGTGACCTTGGAAGGGCGTGTCCTAGGGGAGTGACCTTGGGAGAGTGGCGTCCTTGAGAAGACAGTAACCTTGAGAGGAGTGGTGGAACGACCTCGAATGAAATGCCCTCCGACGTTGTATGAGTGCACGCCCAATCGTTGCCGACCTTGTTCTCTATTGGAGGCCATTACGTAAGAGTGGGGTGCAATGCGGTCAGTAGTTGAAAGCGATACGACACGGCTCCTCCACATATAAATTCCGCATCGAACCAGTTGTGTCACAGTTTCCTGAGCATCGCTGATTCAGAGTGCGTGTTGTTCGCGGTTATATATCGATCAGCCAGAATGTTGTTCTGTAATGTTTGCGCCCAATCTTTCTCACGCAGTGATAACTTACGACGTCATCAAAGAGTGTCATGCATATGGAGTAGTGCTGGTCCATCTCATTCGAAAAAGCCTCGGTTAGATAATACCACACCATCAACATCTAGTAATCTGGAAGAATGTGCATGCTGTAACAAAACCATTCCTGCTGATGAGATGGCGGTCCATAAGAGAACGTTGGAACATCGGACGAATGCCTGCTCCAATTACATGAATGGTGTGTGTATACGTGATCGAGAGTGCGTTCAACTGTCGTATAATCAGCTATAGATTACAATGCAGGAGTGAAACATCGGATTACAATACTTTTTTCAATGAGAATTGAGCAACAATAACGTCACTATTGGAGAATATGCTTTCCATTCACCATTCCATCAAAGTTAATATGGAAATGTTTGGTAGATATGTTATTGAAGCAAAGAACATACGTGATAATGAGTCTTTCATAACTCCGAACCACATAATCGACTCATCCTTGGATTTGGGGTCCATCATCGATACATTCAAGGATATAATTATCAACCTAGCTACATAATTCGAGGAACGTGATTCCGGTAAGTTCAACCCAAAAACATTATCTCTCATTGAGTAATACTCGCCTGATTATAGAGAATAGTAGCTGAATATTAATATTCTTCACAGGTTGGGCTATAGAGAAGATACTGTTCCTCGAAATCAACGTGAACAAATCTAGCCCACTACGCGGGTGTTCCTACATAAAACTCCCTAGTTTCATCGAGAGCAAAAAGGCAGTAGTGAATGTACTCAACCAGGATGAATGCTGCTTTGCTTGGGCTGTTACGTCTGCACTGTACGCAACAAACACCAAACCTTGTGAGATGTCTTCGTACCCGCATTTCTCTACAGTTTTGAATCTGATGGTGGGTATAGAGTTTCCTGTTAAATTAAGAAATATCCCAAAATTTGAGATTCTAAACGATTGTTCCATCAACGTTCATGGTTTGGAGAGTATACTTGAGAATCGAAGGGTGATATATCAGGTGGTTGTTCCACTTCATTACGCTAAGAAAAGGTTCAGTAAACATGTTAATCTACTTCTTGTCACAGACGATTCGGGAAATAGTCATTACTGTTGGATAAAGAATCTATCTAGATTGGACTGAATTGAAAGTTGATAAATTTGGAAATGAGATACCCGAGAATATTCTGAAATTTGAAAATTAAGTATTGTAACTCCCTTTTTATATTCGAAAATATCAAAAGGGGTTTGTGTAGCTTTTATTGCTCTTGCCTTTGGGCTGCTCAGGATTGATACGGGAAGGTCGGGGTAAGGATCTTCGTCTGGTGTGAGAATTCCCTTTATTGGCCAATTTATCAGAAAATTGCGCTAATACCTCTTGGATGAGATAAGTTAATTACAAGGTTATTATTTAAGATAAGGTATGTTAGTTAAGTTATATTGAGATAGGTCAAGATACGTTAAATTTTTGTGGGCGCCAGGACCTTTTTAAAAAAAAAATATGCCAAAAAAAAAAGAATTCCTTAAGAAGAAAATCACTTGGGAAACAGAAATTCTCACCTTTACTTTTCCAATGTTACCTGTTAGGAGAGAAGATTAATAAAATACTGCATATTATGAAAAAACTAATTTATTGACATACAAAAATATTGAGCATATTTTTCATCTATTAACCCAGTAGTTCAGGTACTGAATATCACAACAAACAACTTAAAACTAAATAGGTACTCAATATCACAACAAAAAACTTAAAAACTATTTTGCTTGAGTGGTCAACTGAATAGGTACTCAATATCACAACAAAAAACTTAAAAACTACTTTGCATGAGTATTCAACTGAATAGGTACTGGATATCACAACAAAAAACTTAAAAATTATTCTGGAAAACTAGGGAACCAAATTGGTAGCTACTTGATTACAGCAAAGAACTAAAAAAAAAGGAAATTTGAAGACAAGAAATTACTTTTCTGCCAATTTCTCCAAAATCTGTAATAGGCTATCCTGTCTTTTCATTTTCTCCTCATGGCGCTTTTGGCAATCCTCCCTGAACTTCTTGAACCACTCAGGTTCTTCACCAGAACGTTTCTTCCTCTTTACTCCATGAGGAACATTCTAAAAACAATACCAGTTCAATTATGCTAGTAAGGAAATAACAATAATTAACATGTATTATATAGTCCCAGTGCTCATTCAATGATTTTCTGACCTACCAAATACACAAGCATATATTTACAAGTATGAATTCAACTGGAATTACCTGTACATTCTGATTTGAGGTACTTATATTTTCATGTGTGTCCTTGTCAACATGATCAGATGTTGATGGGCCTTCCAAGTTACTACATGTTGAAATTGGATTCACATCTGGATCTTTGGCAAAAATTTGATCCATATCTTTGAAAAATGGCCAATTTTTCACTCCTCTTCCTGATTTATTATTATTGTCAATAATACTTTTATAAGTTTTTTTCAAATTTTTAAATTTATTCTCACACTGCTCTGGTGTAACTTCGAAGTTACTGATTGACCTTATTTCCCCAGCGATAGATTGCCAAATTTTTTTGTTCTTGGTTTTTTTATCCTCAAATTTGAGTTTATTTTTTTCATACAATTGTATAAGTAACTGAACTTCAGGTGTTTTCCACTGAATCTTTTCCTGCACCTGGACCATTTCCATGTTTTCTTCCTCAATTTCCAGCTGATTTTCATCATTTTGACTCTCAGTATTGTAATCAAATTCATCATTCTGGGAAAAATCTGAAAAATTCAAAAATGTAAAAGAAATAATATGAATGAAAAAATGTTACCATATACCTTCAATCTGATCTTCATAGTCATGCATTTCATCCAGCATTTGATGACTTTCCATGTCCACTGGTTGAACTGAAAATCTGCATTGTAGAATTGTAATTAATCAAACAAAAAAATTATGTTTAATGTTTACCTGGAGATTTGTGAAATTTTCTCATATGTCGTCGGACATTGGACTCCTGGCTAATGAATCCACATACCTCGCATCTACCTAGGATTTCCTCGTTCTGCATATTTTTCAAGTGGTTCGGGTTTATACAGCAATTTGAGAAATTAAGTCTTTATTTTTGCTTCAATAGATTTTAGGTTATGTCTTTGTCTCATGTTCGTTAAATCGTAACCTGAGTTCATAACCTAATACGTTCGTGAACTATTTTATCTGGGTAGGTGATCCGAGTCAAATCTGAGTAATCCGTCACGTGATATTGGGTATCGGGTTGGTGACCTAGAGTAAGTTTCCGAAAACGCCTAATGACAATAAAGTTTGAGTGCATGATTTGTAATGAATAACGCTACTTTCTGTTTGCATGACTACTCAAAAAATAGTAAACATTTATTGAATTCTATAAAACAGATGTTATATTCAAATATAATGTAACTCACATATCCCTCATCGCTACAATTGTCTTTTAGTGATGGAAAGAGGGTTATTATGCCTTTGGCATATCTTGTCCTTGTCTCATTTGACGGCACTGTTCCAACACTCAAATCTTTCAACATATGGTTAACGCATATGTTGACAAGGCGTTTTCGGAATCTATCATCCAAACTCTTATTAAGTTGGTAACATCCAATCATCTTTCTTCCACCAGGGGCCTCCAAAATATAGTTTTTCAGATCCTTAAAATACCAAATGGAATACACAAAATCATCGAAATTTAGGGCTAGTTGGGGTATTGGTAAACGATTTTTACAAAAGAAACTTTGAAGTCTGTTAAAATGTAAAGTTGAATATTTATCTCATAATTTTTTTGGGTGCAGTTTTTTTGGAGTATTGTGTATATATGATTTGCATAGCAAGAATGAGGTCAGAGAATTTATCAAAATATTAGATGTTTACAATTACCCAAGAGAAAAAAACGTTATTGGAAATTTTGGGGCAATCGTAAACATCGTGTATGTCGTAAATATGAGTCCTGTTCAACTTTATAGGGGGTATTTGTGAACATAGAACAAAACCGATGTGATTTCGTTCTTGAACTGATGATATTTCGACTAATGTTTACAATTCCCCCAAGGATATTAACAAAATACTTTGCAAGAAATGGATTTATTCTACTCGTAAGTACAAAGGTTTGATTAGGTTATGTCTACTGTTTTTCGAAATTGTCTACTTTTCCAGGAAATGAGTAAATCACTTTACGTCCCAGAAATTTTGTACTGGGTTTAGGAAGAATAGCAGCCACTTCATCAATTGTGATGTAAGATACGTTCATCTCGTTGATGTAGAAGTCAGAACAGGTTTTGTCGATCGACTTGAGCCCTACAATGGCAATTTCACCATCATCTTCATCTTTATTTTGAACCACACAAACATATTTATATTGAATGGAGCTTTTGCCTATCCCAGTGAATTTGGCTAGAATGAAAGTGTCTTCCTGTAAGTCGTCCCACTTCACCTCTCCATAAACCACAGATTTCAATAATTTCGATGATTTTTCATTGATCAACGTGATCAGTGGTTAATCTTCGTCGTCTCTCTCATATTCTGCGATTAAATGTATGTCTTCCTCACTTTCAGTATCAGATGGAGTGAATTTAAATTTTTTTTCCCTTTTTTTGTACCTTCACTCTTTTCCATCTTTCGAGGCCTCTTGGCCACATTTCCTTTGACTTTCTTTTTTTCCTCAGCTTCCTCAAGCTTCCTCAGAACTTCAGGAGTTGTCAAGACTTCTCCGTAAGTAGACTGTCTCAAACGTGGAACGACTTTTCTTCTAGTGGCACTCTCAAGAACATCTGACGCAGTATTATTACATGCTTCCTGCAATTTTTGACTGAATATCTGAAGATTGCGGTTCGGAGTAGGGTGTTGGGAAACAACTTGTGAATTTGAAGGCGCCTTCTCTGGAGTCATCTCCGGTTGAGCCTTTTTAGGGTATGTTGCAGGAATAGGACCATTCTGCTCTCTAACCGATGTTTCCGGAGTAGGTTCCATATGCTCAGCACAAGATTGTATTCTCAGGGACGCAGATTTTTCTGTATTCATCACCGGTGGAGTCTTCTTTGGGTATGGTGCAGAAATAGGACCATTCTGCTTTATAACCGATGTTCCTGGAGTAGATTCAATATGTTCAGCAGAAGATTGTATCCTCAAGGATGCAGATTTCTCTGGAGTCATCTTTGGTGTAGTCTTCTTCGGGTATGGTGCAGAAATAAGACCATTCTGCTCTATAACCGAGGTTCCCGGAGTAGGTTCAATATGTTCAGCACAAGATTGTATCCTCAAGGATACAGATTCTTTAATGCTCTGCTTGTACTTTTTCAGTTTTAAGGGATCAAAGAACTTTCCAGAAAACATTGCAGAGTTGACAGGAAATATACCAGTATTTTCAAACCCTGATATAATATTTGCTGCTGTTATACCATCTCTCCAAACTTCGGCTAGCAGCTCCACAAATTTTTGTTTACTTAGCCTACCCGATGATTTGCCCATTTCGGACTTGCCATGGGCTACTAATATTTTGTCCCATTTGATTTTCACGGGGCCGAAAACACACTTGTCCAAAGGCTGTATCCGATCAGTCAAGTGGCTAGGAAATCGAAAGAGTGAGATATTGTTTTGGATAGCAGCATTTACAATGCGAACGCTTACATGACTGCAGTGGCCGTCGAACAGAAGAATAGCTGTCTGATTAGGTTGGTTATGCGTGAGTCTGCGAGCTTTCACCTCGAGAATAAACGATGTCACAAACCAATGGTAAAAGTGAGGCTCCGCCATCCATCCGTTTTTCGATGCTTCGTACAACGTTCCTGGAAATGCCTTTTCGGATGTCCAACGTGCCTGGACCGCCCCCCCTTTGAACACAATGAATGGAGGGAGATAAGTGCCGTCTGCAGCTATGCAGGCCAATACTGTTGTAGACTCTCTTCCTGAGCCCCCCGAAACTCGAGACAGAGCTTTCCCTCTTTCACCAATCGCTCTTACTCTCGAGGGATCACTACTGAATCCAGACTCGTCAGCATTAAAAACGAAATACGATTTATTGGGATGGTTGACTGATTTTTCACTCATTAGATCTTGAACCTTTTGGTAAAAGTCGTAGACCACGAAGGGATCCCTGGCGTCTTTTCGAATCTTTTGTAGGTGTTCAGGCTTCTTAAATGACAAATGTGAATGCCTTTTCATAAATCCCAAATACCAATCATGTGAAGGTACATTATTCTTGAAAGATGTTTTCAAATCTATCAATGTAACATATTCGCCAACCAAACTACACAACTCCTTCTCGTCAGCAGGCCAGCCCATTCTAGCACGAGCAATAAGACAATTTGCTAAAGTGTCTTCTACATCAGCAGGTAAGGCAGGCCGGCGCCCTGCTTTCAAAACAGTTATGGGATTCTTTCTACCTTTTATTCTGCGGTAAATGACAGCAATGGGAACATTGTAGGCCTGCTATGCTTGCCTGAATGTTTTACTTTTAGTCTGCACATCATCCACTGCATTAACAAGATCTGCTTGAGAATATCTTTGACTATGTTTCTGTTTTCTTTGGTAGTTTCTCACCATCGTTAAGCTTAAAGAAAAAAAAAAGAATTGTGTTTACAATTTCCCCAAACAATCAAACATGTTCACAATTCCCCCAAAAATCAGTTTACTATTACCCCAATTTTTATTTTACTGGGGCAATTGTAAACACATGTGAACTGGTCAGTCCGTGATAGATAACCTCAAAATATGCCAATGAGCTATTAGTTTACTTATAATCAATACAAATATAGATATAACACAGCTTACCTTGACCAATTTCTACTTTTTTTTGCGAAAAAAAGTGATCACTTCGAATCTGCTCACCAACTTTTCATACAGCAAGAACGAAAATTTTTTTTTTCAGCTGAACCGGTAGCAAAAACAATCGGTGTGAACAGTGAAATGCGGATGAAGGTTGCAGTGTCGCTGTCGTTGCTCGGCGTCATTCGTAGGCGCCAAATTCAAATGATATTGAACGTGTTCAAGATTGCCCCTGTTTGTGATTACCCCAATGAGCCCTAATAACTTATTCATACTTGAATGGACAGTTTTCTGTCTATAGTTTATCTGGCTCTCTTACGCTCGTTATATCACTTAATTTGGTAGTATCAAAATTGATCAGGGTATTATCCTCAAAATGGTCATTCGATGGATAGCAAGATACTGTTGTTCTTGAAGAGGACGCCGAGGCCTCACTCACAGTATCAAGACTTTGATATTGCACTGAAATTGTTTGTATTATAATTTAGTAGGATATCAAATACCTTTACGAATCACTTATATTTTCATAGTCTGCCGAATTAGAAGAAACACATTCAATAATGAATGGATTGAATCAGTTTCGTAACAATTTTTTCCACAGATAGGTACATAATTGTATATTTTCTTTATTATTTTCGAGTCTAAATCATATCTGGCAAAAACATCAACTATATAACATAATGTTCATTTACTTAGTATAGGTGTCTGAATTCAATGATAAGCAAATATCATTATTTCTGTCAATAAATTGTCTGAAATTAACGAGACACGGACCCCCGCGAACTATTTTAGTTTGAGTGCCTATAAATTTATTTGTTAAAATTGTTATAACTTTGCTTGACTTCTCCTGGTAAGTACATTTTGAAAATCAAAACAAAGAACAAAAGAACAGTTTAAATAATAAATCGAAGTATGTCAGTTCACGTACAAGATGGACCCAGTAATTAACTGATGAACTAATGAACTAACGAACTAGCAAGTGAAAGAGAATATAAGATTAAAAAATAACGATTTGCCATGTATTTCAATATGGTATACCTAATTCTCTATCCAGTGGACTAGACATGTTATGTTTGGAGAAATTTCTCTTGGAAACCATAAAAGATAATGGCAATGAAGTACCTATCGAATATATTTTTATTATCTAGAAAAAATTGTGTTCGTAACCCAATGGTAACAATACGTATTCTTCACATTGAAGTATGATATACAGTTCCCACTTCATTAGGAGTTGTTCAATTGTTTTTCTGTTCAGATTTTCAAAATCTCAAGGAAAACGTGTATCAATAAGGTTCACAATTCTGACTGAAATATTAATGAAGACCCTGTACAATATGGAACGATAATCTTACATGTTTTCGGGATGATTTCCAATACTACACCTCTCTCCGAAAAATTCAAAAATGTTGCCAGGAATTCTGGTTGAATTATAGCCCCAGCAGTGTCATATATTTCGAAATCATCTATGATGTCAGGAAATGCTTGTTTAACTAAAAGTGAAGTAGAAAACCCCATATAAGCAAAACAAAGACATTTGTGAGTTATTTCAAATAGGTAGACCGCCATTAGAGTATTGCCAATAAATGCCCTATTGAATATCTATTCCTACATTTTGTCAACAATTCTGTACTTCGAGAAGATATCGGAATTACTTATGACTTGTATATTATGATGAAGTGTAAATTCTAGATATCCACAAAATATTAGGTAAATAGTATCTACATGAGTATGAATCCCATATAGTTAAAGATGGCGTAAACTCATTAAAAAATATACCCTACCCTGTATACCTCTGACAAAAAAAGCCCCGATCAATAGCGCCGCTATTTATCATCCGATTTTGAAAAACAAAATAGCAAATGAAATGATTCATGAGGTACTACATAGTGGCACTAACAATTTTTTTTCCAATTTCAACTCTAACGACACCGATTGTCAACTCTTTTTCAAATAGCATTGTATTTTTTTTAAAGAGATTTATTTTCTTAATACAATGATGTATTACACTTGAGGTCTTGCAGACATGATTACAGATTCGAGATTTTTCAAATTTTGGATTTTTTTGTGTCGAAACTTATTATTTATTATTGGTCAAAACGGCTCACGTGTCCCTATCTCAACTTCTGATTGACTATCTATTGACATTTAATTGGAACAAATACAGGGTGGTTCTATTTTCAAGAATTCTGATCACCCTCTATCTGTTCCAATTAAAATGTCCAGTAGATAATGAATCAAAATTTAACACGAGCCGTTTTAACCGATAATGAATTGTTCCTACACGAAACAAACAAAATTTGACAAATCTCGATTTTGAAGACCCAATTGCCGCTAGTCCCCAAGTGTGAAACACATCATTGTATTCAGAAAAAAATATGTATCAGAAAGAAAAATTTAAAAATATATGTACAGGGTGATTCACCATAAATGTCCCCCTCCCCCATCTGGCTCACTTATTTCTGAACCGATTTCAAAATTTGAAGGATCATCTGAAATGATTTTTCAGAATCAGAAAATACAGGATGCTTGGAACAAACGATCTTTGGGGTACTAGTTGATTTTTTCAAATGAGACACCCTGTATTTCATTGCATTTTTAGATTATCCCTGAAGAGCTGATTTCATCAATTAATCACACTTGGGGTCTAGCTGGAATGATTACAGAGATATAGGGTGTTCAAAATCGACATTTTTCAACTTTAGAATTTTTTTTTGTGTCGAAACTATTCATTATTGGTCAAATAGACTCACATGTCCCTAACTCTATTTTTGATTTACTACCTATCTACTGACATTTAATTGGAACAATACAGGGTGGTTCAAGATTCAGAATTCTGATCACCCTGTATCTATTCCAATTATCAAATGTCAGTAGATAGTTGATCAAAAGTTAGGATTAAGGCATGAAAGCCTTTTTGACCGGTAATGTAGGTACGGTTTCGACAAAAAAAAATCCTAAAATTGAAAAATCTCGATTTTGAACACTCTATACATATCTCTGAGTAAAGGAGCTGTACCAGTTTCCGACCAATTTTCAAAATTCTATGTCATTTTTCCCCAGATTCTACGGAAATTCCGCGATGTGCAGCGGAAAGCCCCATAAGAGCCATTGTGAAGCAGACCAGATTTTTCCCTAGGTCTACGGACTTTTTCAGCGAATTTTAAGCTCAAAAATAGCAAAAACGGTCCCCGTCAAGGTCATCTGACCCCGACGATCGAGCTCTACTGATAAGAACTGCAATACCACATCGGTACCAATAACGAGATATATATACAGGACGTTTAAGTTGCACTTTAGGTGGGCACATCGAACATATTAGACAAGTAACGTATAACGTATGGCAGATGACGTTTGACAAATGGCCGATGACAGATATCGAAGATCGATGACGCGTGATCAGGCAACCTGCAAGCCGGCTACCTCCCAAGTCATAAGTTCAATAACAAGATGAATGAACTAGGTGTTCAAGTAGAATAAAAATTGGAAAATATATTCAAGATGTCTCACACTTTATGTTGGGGCTTAGCGATCATAGTAACGTATGACGTATGCAGATGACGTTTGACAGATGGCCGGTGACAGATTACAGAGATGACACGTGACCATCAGGCGACCTGCAAGCTGTCAGTTCAGTTACAAAAAAATGAATGGTTATATACAGGATGTTTCAGTCGAAAAGTAATTTAATAAAATATACAGGGTGGCCCATGGTTAGAGACCACCCTACTTTTGTGTTAAACATCGATTAAACGTATGACAGAGGACTGTTGACAGATAAAAAAGATCGATGACATGTGACCAGGCGATCTGCAAGCCGGTTGCTCGCTAGCCGATGATTTCGTTCAATATACAGGGTGTATACATATATGGCGACTCATGGGTAGGCCACCCCACTTTTGACGGGCCTTGTAAACATATTAGACGAATATGTCGAACAACTCTTAACTAAAACTTATTAAACTGCTCTGTGCTTCACCAAAGTGAAGTTATTCCGGTTAGCCCGTGAAATATGTCAAACAACTCTTTACCAAAACTCATAAAACAGTTCTGGCTTTCGCTAAAGGGATGAAATCAAACTCAATGTAGAAAATTGTATAATATATTCAATAATCTATACAGACATATCTAAACTACTAAACAAATTTTCCCACTTACATTCTATTCACTATTCTACATTACTCTTTCTACAACTATATACATATATATATTTATATACATTTGGAGCCTGCTACCCGCTATCTTGATCGAGACAATCCATTATATCATCGATGAGTGATCTGAAAATGATAAACATGGAATTTTTCTTTAGATGATGATGAGAATCATACTCACGGATCCTCCAGAATCATCAATAATGCCGCCTCCTCCTCATCAACATCATCATTTTCTGTTCTATATAAAAAAATTGATTAAATAACAGTTAATCATATCGAACATAGTGGAACTTACAAATCGATAGTCTCCATTTCATACCCTTCAATCAGTGATCTAAACAAAAATATAAAAAAAATAACTAAATGGAAACAGATGAAAAAAAACCAGAGCAATTGATTATATTCAAAATGATTAGAATTATACTAACGGGTCATTTAGTATGAGCCATCCATCCTCATCATCTTTGTCATCTTCCGTTCTAGCAGAAAAAAAAAGAAATAATCACAAATTCAACATGATTAACTGAAACTACTTACAAATCAATAATTTCCAAATCCTCTTCAACTACGGATCTGAGATACGTAAAAATAAATGAATAAACAATAAACAGGTGAAAAAAAAACATAGCAATTAATCATATAAAAAAGAGATTAATACTCACGAATCTCTCAGAATAGCACATCCATCATTGCTATAATAGTTTTCTGCTCTATCGGAAAAAAAGAAACAATCAAAAATTCAACATAATTCAGTGAGAGTACTCACAAATCCATAATAGTGGAATGTTCCTCCCTCCTCGTCTGTACATCATCGCCTTCCAGCATCCTATGAAAATTATGCTAAGTTAGAAAATGTAGGGTATATTTCATACCATATATAGGTCATACTCACTGTCGAATTTCGATATGCTCTTGTTCCACAGGCACATTATTGACATTATTCACATTATTGAAATTGTTCCTAAAATGAGAAATGGTATTATACATATGGTTCATTTATAAAAATTATATTTTACTCACATCTGAGTCCACCGCTCATTCAGGTAGGCTCTACCTTCTGTGAAGTAAAATTGTGTTATAATCAGTAGTTTTTTTCTCAAAATAGAAAAACCTCACCATTTTTTACGACAACATAGGGCCAAAACACCCATGTTGTCCCTTCCACAGCACTCAAATATTCGATACTGTTAAAAAACTGTTGTGTACCCCTAAAAATAAGATGAAAAATGTCACTTTTATGCTACGATGAATTTATGTCAAATATCACTCACATATTTTGAAACGTACTGAGATGCTGTGAGAATTTCGTTAGAATTTATATCATCAATCTTTGCAATTCTGCAAAATATCAACTATGGAATCGTCTGTCTAGATTTGAAGAGGAAAAACACTGCTCCACAAAATATAGGAACATTTTCAATTTCTGAAGAAAATACCAGACCAACTTGATTGTTGAGAACAAACAAAAATAAAATCAGGATTCTTCACATTAGCCCTAACTCATGTTGGGTAGTTTAGAAATAGAAAACATATTGTAGCTGCTATTTTTTCTGTATTATTTAGACACGGAAAAGGGTTACCGCCTCCACTTTTCTCAGTTTCACATATCTATACATAAGGTAGGATAGCTAAGATTGAATCATTTTTGTTGAAAATTAATGTTTCCTATTGTTTGTGATTCTGCCATTACTTTGGCGCCCTATAGAAGTGGTTCAAAATCCTCTATAAGCTCCTAGAGAGTTAGTTCCCAACTTCGAAGTAGCGATATACAAATTAACAAACTTCCAGATACAAATTCAGGTTGAGTTAAATATTGGATTGGTCTGAACACAACCGATCTACCCAAGTCGACGAAACGCCAAAAACGTTCAACGAAACGTCAAAAACGTTATTCCTAGGTGTCTCATAGTTTAGTAAATTCCTTTTAGGTTTCATCATGAACAGTGATTTGAAGGAATCGAGTTGCTCTGCAGCAGCATTTTTCTGATATGGAATTTATTGTTGTTGTTGTTGCTGGTACAGAAATCATTCGACAAAACGTCACAACCTGTCAACAACGAGAGACGAAACGTTGAAGGTGACACTTGTCATCTGTCACTTCTTGTGTTCCATGGAAAACGTGGGTCAGAAACATAAAAATGTTCGTTTTCCCCCAACACACCTTGCCACACCGCCATTTCAAATACAACACAGTATATTTTTTATATTTATAAATTGATATTTTGTGAAATACTGCCTGTAGGATAATCGAGGAGGTGATATATTCATTATTCCAAATTTTTTGAGATTTTCTCTCCTATTTCCAAACAGCATCAAACGCCTCTGTATTATTCGAATCCTCTACCCATCACTATCTTCATAATCAATAACTAGATGAAATTGGAGTATTCTATTTTTTCTAGCAAGAATAATGAACATTTAACACATAAAAATTATTAAAATAACGTGAAAATGTGAACAGTATTCAATAAGTTTCAGAATCCCCATAATCGATGAGAAAATGTGTGGTATTTGTTTTACTAGACAGAAAAGTGCAAGATTCAGTGCTAAAACATTGAATCTTTTCCAACTTCGTTTGAATTTCACGCAAAGCCTAAATGTGGATTATTTAGGCATTTTGTATTCAAAGTTATTGTTAATTAGCAATTTGTTTTCTACTTGGAACGAAGTATAGGAACAGACTTTTTCTGCTTAGTCTTTACCTGTTATGTGTCATCGAAAAGCCACTCTTAATGTTATTTGGAGTTCATTATTATAAGCCAAAATCAATATTAATATAAAACCATATGAAAAAATACCAGTCCAATGTCGAAACTCGGTATATACCACTAAGAATACAGATACATTTCATGTATAAAAATACTGTAGGTATAAGATTTTCGCGATATCATTATTAATGATTAGAGTGTCTCCATATTTCAACTATAGAAATAAAAAATAATAGCGCAGCAAAGTTTTCATAGACTCCTGAAACATACAACACTCAATGTATCATACTTACGCTCAAAATTGAATATACAGTAGGACGGTCCACGTTTGAGTTAGATTTTCGGGATTTTCGCTCAATTCATTTGCAGTATCTATACAGTGTGTTCTCCATATGATATAATGAATTATAGTATCAATTAATACATTTCTACATAAAATTAAAAAGTGATGGGGACTGCTGAGCAAGAAGTTGGAATTTCCAAATAATATTTCTTTATCATTACATCACCCCACCCTTGGAAATTCAAACCCCATGCACGGCCCTTCGATTTAAACCATTATTGTACTATACCTATGTATATCTCGACTCAGAAGCTAATATGACACCTTAAACACCTTGTATAGTGTAGTTGAAACATTTTTCCACATTTTTCGTGGATTGAATTATTCGAATACAGGAAACCGCGGTATCGTTGGACGAAAATAACTTAATGATAATTAGGTGGATGTTTCAATGATTCTTGCTGTATCTGTCTTTTATTTAATACGTAGCATTCGTAGTGAAGTTTAGTCCATTCAACACCCTGTATAACGAACCAATGTTTATGCCGTACCGCGAAATGTTTGGGGACTTTTTGACAAAAAGAACATCAACTGTATCTGGAACGCTGGAAACTATTGATACAAGAAGAATGAGTAATTCAATAAAACCAGGCAACATTTTTTTCTTCGTCTTTGAAAATAAATTGATTGTTTCATATGTCCTATATGTATACGTTGCGATATTGATATTTAATTCCGTTGACAATGTATTACATTGAAGATATTATATCTTATCCGCTGACCTAGAGGTCAATATCACTGTTTTATTTCGTTTAATTATAATATATTCGTAATTATTAATTATCAGTTACTTACATTGTATATTATTTCCCATAATCTACCAGATTTTGCTGATGAATTATTTGAACAAGTGTCGGTCGATATACAGGGTGGAGACTCTAACTGGAATAAATTCACTAGCGGGGAGGTGAATATTTTTTTCGAATATTCCCGAAATACGTCACCGATTTAATGATTTCAGCTACCCCCAAAGGGTTATATTTTTCATATTGCTCGCCAAATGTAGGTGAAAACATTAAATCGTTGACGTATTTCGGGAATATTCGAAAAAAATATTCACCTCTCCGCTAGTGAATTTATTCCAGTTAGAGTCTCCACCCTGTATATCGAAACTGTTATTGATTCAGGCACTAGATGCAGATATATTTTTTGATAATTCTGTTGATTCACAATTCAAGAATACTATAAAACCATGCCTCGATATTAGATAAAATGTGTAGTGCATATTATATCGGGTGAAATTCAGAAATTCATTGCAAGGATTCAAGAAACCAAGGAGCCATAAAGAAGAAGGATTAGAAGACTATAATCATTCAGAATCATTGGTAAGTGAAACAAAATCATTGTGGAATATTAAATTGTTTATATAGGTATAGGCTATGTGAATCATCATCAATATAGTTCAGAAAAATCGGTTAACTCGATTTGGAACTATTAAAAGATAATTAGATTGGTTTCTGGCCATGCTCACATAAAATGAAAATGCTAATGTTTTCTATGAAAAATAGCATACTTAGGAGATCACTACTCGAGGTAGGTACTTATTTGTCCCCTGTTTTCTGAAATGAAATTTTCAATCTTACCTTACAAATAAAGAATCTGCTTTTCTAGCATGTGGAACATATAATTTTTCCTCCAAATGTATATAAAACCAATTTTGTATAATTTTTTCATTGAAATCTCCATCATTTTGTGTTCACTCAATATCAGTGTCAGTTTTGATTACCAATTCCAATACCGTTATTCTACCTGTTAAGTGTCATTAAAAAAACACTTTCATAAGGATATTTTATCATACTAATTGGAAATATTTCATTTGTAGAATCTTGAAAATTCATACCATTGCCGCGAGAAATCACAAAACTGAGGAGTCATAAAGTAGATGATAATCATTCCGAATCATTGGTGAGTGATTGATCTCTGGTTTGTGTAGCGTGAATTGCGTTACTGAATATAGGTGGCGCTGTCAAGAGTGCTCAGACTTCAAGTACTGTGATTTGTGAATGAATGATCAACTTGAATCGTTTTTCGAATCTCAACAGTAAGTAGTGTTTATTTAACTCGGCTAGTGAGCTATATCAATCTAAAGTGATAATATAACTCTATATTAGCACCTAAACATAACGTATTGTCGATTTGAATAATGCAGGAGCCATTTGACATCTAAATAGAGTGAATAATTATTTAATACTTGGATATTTAATTTTAGTCTAAAGCTCAGTGGAACAGGTATTGTGTTCAATTCCGCTCTATTTTTACTGTTTATTTATAACTAATTACGGCAGTCAACATCACATCCCGCATAATGGAGAAAATAAAATTCTTTTATGGATCAAAGGCAGCTAATAAAATCGGTCAATTGAATGCGAAAGATGATAAATCCATGACAGATAGCTTGATTGATCAGTGGTATGAAGATCGAGACATCATGCTATATATTATATGTAGATGGATTTCCTACATCTGTTGTATTGATGTCTAGTATGAACTTTGACCCATTGAGTAAACATAATAGACCTAAAACTCTACATTTCATTTATACTATGATGGAGTATCGGAGAAGAGGATTTGCATCCAAACTAATACTACACATCAAGAAGATTGAGCAATTTTCAGCTTTTTGTTGTGATATCGAATCTGAAAAATTATTCGAAAAATGTGATTGTATAAATTATGGCGATAAGAATGGCTCTGTATTGTATAGGTATCCGTGAAAGAGATATAAAAGTTTATGATTTTATTACACAATGAATCGTTATACAGGGGACCTCATAATAGTAATCTATCAATTTTGAAAATGATAAATAAAAGATGAATGAATTTTTAATCATTTATTTTGGATATTATTTCAGCATTTTCGAGTTCATTAGGAATAAGGGGGATTTCAATATTCTCAACATCTGTGTCCATTGAATATCTGAGTCTATTCACCAAGATGTTCGGGTCAGTCCATTCATCCAAAATATTTTCACTGCGTCTGCGCCAAGCTTCAGGCTCCACTCTTGACTTTGGACGTTTAGGTTTGGTGCATTATCTATGACTATGTGTTTGTCATCGAAGAGTAGATTCTTATGGCCAAGTGTCCATTTGCCATCAACATATTTCGGCCCATAAGCATCATCATAATCTGCACAGTGATATTTATCTAATGATTGCCCGGATGAATGGGGCTCCATGATGTGGACGATATGGTGTCTGATATACAAATGAAGACTTCTGAAGACATCTATAGGTATCTGTCAGTATCTGTACGTATCTGTTGGTATCTGTATACGTCTGAAGTCTTCTATAGAGATAATCTGAAGACTTCTGAATACCTTGGAATACATCTGTAAGTATGTGTAGGTATGATTAGAAGACTTCTGAAGTCTCTATAGCACTCCCATTGGCCGCCATTCACTATTCAGATCATTCATGGACAGTGGTGGCGTCTACTCTATGGACATTTCTCATATGACGGTGCATGTCAGCTTCATTCAAAAATTTCCCGCATTTCTCGCACAATAGCTGCTGGTGTCGATTATAGCGAAATTTCCACTTTTTAAAACTGTCCCAGGTACTATTGAAAAGGACCCGCTCTCCACTAATGATACACTCTGTTATAAAACAATTTCCACAAAGTTCTCGTACCGTTTTCGCTTTTTGATGACAGCGCTCACAAACATTTGCCATAACTACTCTATGAGACAATCGGATGTGAAATGATCTACACATAAGATTGATTATTAAAGGATTCAAAGGGGTGATCTACGCATGCGTTTGATGGGGATATGTGCGCATGCGTAAAATGGATAAATATGCTGGGATGATATGCGCATGCGTCTGAGAAGTAGGAGTGCTCAAACTTAGTTCAACTATCGCATTCTATCACTGACCCTGCTCGAGTGTAGACGTATTTTTACGTATCAATTAGAGTTGTTATTTTTCCAGTTGTTGGAAATGTCGCTGTTTGCTGATTTGGTGAAGTACATCGCTTCTATATTGGGCTTTGTAACATCAAACAATGATGAGCAAGAGATGAAAAAAGGTCTTCGCGAATGCTATCTTGGGATTAAGAGGATCAATAAGGCTTTGAAGAATTCAACGACTTTCGGTGAAAAGCAACATCTTGAAGCCTGCCTACGTAATCTGAAATCGTTTCGAAATCAGTTTAAAGTGCTCCAAAAGAAGGGAGGTGGACTTACATCAAGAAACGAAACTGCACGGGATAGAGTTCGCTGGGAAGATTTCCAATCAGCTTTTCACAGCCGAATTCGCACTGGAGTAATCTCGAACTTGAGACATAAGGATCCTGCAGCCTTTTTGACCGATTGCAGAGCTCTATTCCGGTTACGTATTCAGAACGCGTTGAAAAAAGATGCTGCAATCAAGGAGAATACTGTTTTCTGCGGGGAGTTTGAGCTTGTGAAGGGAGATAGTGTACTTAGAGAGTACAAGTACTTTACAACATCAAACTCACCCATCTACAAGGATACCGATTTAAATGTATGGTTCGACGAAAAAGTTACCGCACCAATTTTGACGGAGCTAGAGGAATTCCAAGAGCGTGACAGCGGATGGGCACTAAAAAATATCATCAATCTAGGGGTGAACATCAACAAGTTCACTCCTCAACTTGGATCTTCATACATCGAGTTGCCTCCTCAGATAAAGCGGAAGCGAGCTTGCGTCAACGTGAAAAACGAAGATGAATTATGCTTTGTTTGGGCGATAACTTCTGCATTGTATCCAGTTATACATCATACAGATAGAACTTCTTCATACCCCCATCCGTCTACAGTTCTTAACCTCAAGGGCATTCAGTTTCCGATGACGGTCAAACAGATTCCTCGGTTCGAGAAGCAGAATGGGGTATCGGTCAATGTATATATCCTACAAAAGGCATCGAAAAACTTGCAGACTTTGCCCACATACTTGACAAAGGATAAGAAAGACCGACACGTCAATCTCCTACTTGTCCAGG